>JAVHLU010001936.1:0-23274 GCA_036785755.1 Colletotrichum ledebouriae
AATCTAGTTCTATATATAATCTAGCGTTATTTAAGTCTTTAAGATAAAGGGAGCTCCTAGTACTAGGTCCTTATTATAAGCGTTTTTAGGGAAAATAAAAAAGCTAATATCCTAAATCTAATTACTATTAATATAAATATCATTTATAATTACGCTTACGAATTAGGTCCTCTACTCTCTATTAGTAATCCTATAGATCCCTATATTTATCTTAACTATATCGCTCTATAAGCCTAGGCGCTTAATATAACTTTTACTAATAAAGTTAATAGCAGAGCTACTATTAATAATCCCCCTAATTAATATATTCGCAGGGCTATAGAGGGTAATAGTAATCCACTAATAGGTTATAACAAAGTCTAGGATAGTAATACGTCTTAGTAGTAGAAGTAATACTAAATCCTAATCTTCTATTATAGCGCCTATCTTAAAGATAGGATTAATTATATAGTAGTTAAATTATATTATCTTAGTTTATAAATCCTTAGGTAAGTCTATAGAAATAGTAGCTAAAGTCGCTTAGCCTTTGGAATAGTTCTTATTATTATTCTATTAATCTATTTATTCCTATAGCTCTTTATTACTCTCTCCTATCTTATTAAATTAATCTAGAAGTATAACGTTAGTAAGAATAAAGACCTCTTATACCTTTAAGTTATACCTATCCTTATACTTAGCGATTATAGCTTTAGTAATATAATAGACTATCCTATTCTAATTAGGCTAGTTCTAGCAAAGGAAGGCTTTAGGGATAGCTACCTTCTTATTTACTCTTTTATTATATAGCTTAAGGGTAAGAGCATAGCTAGTCTATAAGTTTCTATTTTAAATCTCAGGCTTATCTTATTTATCCTACTTCTTTTACTTAACTTATTCCCTAGGGGCGTCTAGTAATATAATATCTTTAGCGTCTTCCTTATTATCTAGGAGCTCTATAACCCTCTAAGTAATTTAAATAGGAGGGTCTTAAATTATAGGTAGGTTTACTATTTAGGGAGCCTAGTAATAATATATATTAAAAGGTTCTATATAATACCCTTTAGCTTTCCCTCTTTATATAATAGCGATATCCTCTACTAGGTTAATATACTAGTTCTTTAGCTTAAAGCTAAAGAACATTATATCTATAAAGTTATATAATTAAGTAGTATCCTTTTATAAATTCGTAAAGCTAATAGATAGTTTAGGGCGTGTCTTATTATAATTAATAACTCTTATAACCTCCTCTAGAAGCTTCGGCTATTATTTCTCTACTAACTTTCTCATAGTAATAGCAGGGTATATAAAGGTATTCTTATTAATTAGGATATACTTTGAAATTATTTAGCTATTAGTTAATTTATAGTTATAGCCTTTATTAATAGTACCTATCTTAACCTTAGTGCTTATATCTAGGGTGCTAATAAAGTAGTAGGGCGATATATAGTAGTAAACCCTATTCTAGCTAGCCTTAAGATACTTAACGTAGCTAATAACGATATAGTTAATAGCGCTATAAAACTAGTAAGCCCCTATAGCTTAGAAATGTACTTACTACGGTAGTCTATCTTAGTAGAAGCCTCTATAGCCTCCTCTTACTCTACCTCTTCTAAATCCCTAGTATTACTAGTATTCTCCTTAGTAGTCCTTATATCTAGCTTATAGGTAAAAGTACTACTATCATTAGTATTAAGTCTATAAATAGTCCTAAGATTATTAGTTATAAAGTTTAGTAGCTTCTATAGTATTTAGATTAAAAGTATTATCTCTATAGCTAGTAACTCTCTTAATAAGGGTTAAGATATCTATCTCGTAATTAGCCCTATTAATATTTAAGATCCTAAAGTTCTCTATAAGAGAGTTAATAATTAAGCTAGTAGTCTAGGCTATAGAGGGTTCCTTAGCTTTAGCCCTCTACCTCGTTAGAATTATCTTTATAGGGATATAAAGCGTTATTATTAGCTTAGGCTAAATAAGGCTAGATAACTATTAAAGTTCCTAGTAGGTAGTAGACTATTTAATTAGGGCGTCTTCTACTATAACTTACTACTTTAAAATAACCTTAATAGGCTAGTAGTCAAGACTTCGAGCTATAGCTCTTATAGCTCTCTCTAAAAAATAGTAATAAGTAATACGAATAAGCTTAGTATTAGTAAGTTCTAGGTCTCTATGCTAGATAGCTCTCTATTAAAGCTATTAAATAATAGTAATTAACGCTATAACCTAAGAAGGGTTATTATCCTTAATATAAGATCCTATAACTAGGTTCTAAAAGTCTTTATTAGGATATTAATAAGACTTTAGGTTTATAAATCTAAATTAGGGCCTCTAGCTACTACATAGTGATTTTACCTACTTAAGTGTAATAGACCTTCTAACTCCGCGCCTCCTAACAATATATAGCCTTCGGTTATATAATCTTGCCAACTACCTTTCCTAACTATAGCCGCACTTATACGTGCCTATTAATAGCCTCACGATCTTTAACTTTATATCGATAATAACGTGGTTTTTAATTATTTAATAGACTATAAAACTATCGACTTTTCCTCTCGCACACTACCCGCGCTACTAATACCGCCTCTATTACCGCTTTATCTGCTAGAAGTCGTTACTATCTTTACTATGCTATTATTAGTAACGCTCTCTCTATTTAGCATAAGCTATACTTACTAACGTTTAAGCCCTAAGGGGCCTAGGCTACCTCTACCTTAATAGTATAGAGGACCTGCTTAAAGAAGGGCTACTCTATAGGATATATAATAACCTACCTAGCTTCTATTACTAAGTCTACTTACTTAGCTATAATATAATAGCAAGTATCCCCTCTAGGGGTATTAATAAGAGCCCTCTTAAGGGCTATACTAATAATACGCTCTCTATATATAACGGAGTAGTTAAAGAAGGGGCGGGTTTTATTAATTATATTAATACTAAACTCTCTAGTAAGCTCTTATATATTATTAGTATTAAAGGGCATACCTTGCGCAGGCTTAGCGTTTTTATATATAGGGTTTAGTACTAATATAGTTAAGGGATAAGGATAAGGAAGAGGGAGAGGTATAAGGCCCTGCTTATAGTAGCAGAGCTTCTTATACTTCTAGCTATAAGGACCTCTTAGGAAAGACCTCTTTAGTTAAGGAGTTACCTCTTATATAGTAGTATTCGCAGCACCTTGCTAGAAGGTTAACCTTTTAGGTTAAGGAGTTATCTTATATAGTAGCTTTCGTAGCGCCTTATTAGAAGGTTTAGCGAGGGCGTTACCACGAGAGCCTTAGTAGCCCGTTTAGCTCTAATATAATTAGCCCTAGTATAGCGCGCGTCCGACTTTATAATATTCAGAGGGTTTGCTTGCGAGTAGTAGGAATATATAGGGTTCCTATATTATTTTCCTTAACTAGTAGAGGGTATAGGTTAAAATACCTATATAGTATTTCCTAAATTATACCTGCGAACTAGGTGAATTTATTATAGTCTTTTTGCGAAGGGGCTGCGGCGTAATTCCGAGCTTAATAAATCTAAATTAGTATAGAAGTCTCTCCTTAGCTTCCTTCTAGGTCTTAGCTTTACTAATATAAGATCTTACTACGTCTTAAAAGTCGCTAGAGCTATATATATAGACCTCGTTCTTTATATCTTTATTGGTCTTATACCAAAGCTTTAGAAGGCTCTTATAGTTAGTAATAAAGTCGGAGATAATAGTACCTATAAACTTAGGCGCTCTAGTTAAATAGGGAGTTATTACTATAATAGTAGGATATCTTATAAGGAGATCTATAAGGGCTATATTATCCTAATTAATATAAGTTCCTTTAGGGGAACGTAGAGTACTTAAGGGTATTACTTCTATCCTAGAAGTAGGATTTATAGACTTATCTATACTATTATTAGAGGCTAGCTACCCTATAGCACGAGGTTATATCTCGTTAAACGAAGCTCCTATAAATCTCTCTTTAGGCTATTTCCCCTTATTAGAAAAAGATCTAGTATCTAAATTAGCTAAGGAAGAAGAAGATATAATACTTATACGTCTATAAATATCGAAGCTAATATTATATAGTTAAAGTAATAAAGTATTATAATTAATAAAGTAAAGTTATTATTATAATATCTTCTAAATAGAAAGATAAAATAAGGAGTTATAACCTTCTTTAAATAAAATAAAAAAAGAAATAGTATAAACTAAATAACTAAATAAATATAGGAAAGGTCTAGTAACCTTGATCTTATTACTCTAAGCTATTATAGTTCTACTTTAAGTCTTATTACTTAATATATAAGGGTCTTCTTAATAACGCTCTTATCTTAGAAGAATTCGTAGCTTCTCTATATTAATATCTCTCTAAAGGTAGTATATTACTCTTAGTACTTAGGGCTATAATAATAAGGGGTTTATTAGTCTCTAGTTACTAATCTAGTTAATCTCGCTATACTCGTTAGCTTAGTAAGACTACTAATCTCTATATTAGTATTATATGTAGCTATCTTAGCTATATTAGTTATTACTCGCTAGTTAAATAATAGTAGTTTTAATAATATATAAAGCGGTAAGGAAAGGGATATACTCGCTAGAACCTACTAATAGTATATAAAAAAAAGGAGAAAGGGAGGATTTCAGGGTCTATATTGTTCCTATCTTAATTCTATAAGAAAGCATAGCTATTACTATTCCCTTAGAACTAAGGCAGGTCTATAAAGATCTTCCTCTCTTTAAACTACGTATTATTTATATCGTTATTATTGATTACTTATAGATTTCTTAAGTTATTATTATATTTAAAGTAAATTAATTATATATATATATATATTAGTAGTAGGGACGTACGGACATAGAAAGGGCTAGAACTAAAGGGAATTAGAAAGATAATAAATAATATAGCTCTACCTATAAATAGGTAAGAATTTTAAAAGTAAGCTTAAAAGATAAATAGAATAGTTTATAGATCTAATTAAAAGAGATAATCTAAATCGGGCGCGGATTCGCTAAGAAATTACTAAAAAACGAGGTATAGGGTTATTAAGGTACTAATAGTAATAATAATTATGCTATCTTTCTATCTACTACGCTCCTCTCTTCTATATTCTACTCTATAGTCTTCCTATAATAGGTCTATACGCTAAGGGAGTTTTCTAAAAGATATATAGCTAAGTCTATCCTATCCTATCCTAGTACCTAAGTATTCTTATAACCCCTTACTTAGGATTAGTATTAAAGCTATAGAGCAGCCTCTAGCTACTATATAGTGATTTTACCTACTTAAGTGTAATAGACCTTATAACTCCGCGCCTCCTAATAATACATAGCCTTTAGTCACGTAATCGTAATTACTAACTACCTTTCCTAATTATAGCTATACTTATACGTACCCTACTAGATAGCCTCACGATCTTTAACTTTATATTAATAATAACGTGGTTTTTAATTATTTAATAGACTATAAAACTATTAACTTTTCCTCTCGCGCACTACCCGCGCTACTAATACCGCCTCTATTACTACTTTATCTACTAGCTATGCTATTATTAGTAACGCTCTCTCTATATTAAAGCAGTTAGTATAAGCTATACTTACTAATAAGCCCTAAGGGGCCTAGGCTACCTCTACCTTAATAGTGCGGAGGACCTACTCGAAGAAGGGCTACTCTATAGGGTATATAATAACCTACTTAGCTTCTATTACTAAATCTACTTACTTAGCTATAATATAATAGTAAGTATCCCCTCTAGGGGTATTAATAAGAGCCCTCTTAAAAGCTATATTAATAATATACTCTCTATATATAATAGAGTAGTTAAAAAAGGAGCGGGTTTTATTAATTATATTAATACTAAACTCTCTAGCAAGCTCTCGCGCGTTATTAGTATTCAAGGGTATACCTTGCGCAGGCTTAGCCTTTTTATATATAGGGTCTAGTACTAATATAGTTAAGGATTTATTATAGGTTATAGGGATAAGGAAGAGGGAGAGGCATAAGGGCCTGCTTATAGAGCTTCTTATACTTCTAGCTATAAGAACCTCTTAGGAAAGACCTCTTTAGTTAAGGAGTTACCTCTTATATAGTAGCGTTTATAGCACCTTTAGTACCTTGCTAGAAGGTTAACCTTTTAAGTTAAGAAGTTATCTTATATAGTAGCTTTCGTAGCACCTTGCTAGAAGGTTTAGCGAGGGTATTTCTAGGCTACGAGAGCCTTAGTAGCCTATTCAGCTCTAATATAATTAGCCCTAGTGCAGCGCGCGTCCGACTTTATATAAGGGTTTGGGTTACCCCGGTGCGGCGCGCGTCCGACTCTGTGATGTTCAGAGGGTTTGCTTGCGAGTAGTAGGAACGTATAGGGTTCCTATATTATTTTCCTTAACTAGTAGAGGGTATAGGTTAAAATACCTATATAGTATTTCCCGAATTATGCCTGCGAACTAGGTGAATTTGTTATAGTCTTTTTGCGAAGGGGCTGCGGCGTAATTCCGAGCTCAAGGGTTTGCTTGCGAGTAGTAGGAATATATAGGGTTCCTATATTATTTTCCTTAACTAATAGAGGGTATAGGTTAAAATACCTATATAGTATTTCCCGAATTATACCTACGAACTAGGTGAATTTGTTATAGTTTTTTTGCGAAGGGGCTGCGGCGTAATTCCGAACTTAAAGCTATAGAGTATTAATTAAAAGGAGTATAAGGATTTATATATTAAATTACCTTATTAAGATCGAAAAATAAAGTCCTTTAGTAGGAGAATAACCTACTTAGCTAATACTAGAGGGCTAAGAAAACCTAGCTTAAATAGAAAGGGAGTCTTATTATAGCTAAGGTAAAAGATATTTAGTTATAAAGAGAGGTAATAACTTAGATTAAGGTGGAAATATATTAGAATAGTAGTTACTAACTAAGGCCTAAGACGGGCTAATAGCGATATAGTAGCTATAGGAATACTAGTTATAATATATAAATATAATCTTTATTAAAGAAACGTCTAATGAAGACATTTCTAAGTAGTTTAAGTTTAATTAATTTCCTAGGTATTGTATATTAGTTAGAAATATCCTATAGTTATAATTAGGTAGGTAGCGCGCTTGTTAACTGCGTTATATAGTTTATATTATTAATAATAGTATTAATACTTTCAGGGATCTACTTAAGAATAGAGTATAAGGAACGAGGCTAATACTTAAGGAAAGCAAGGTTCGCTTTCCTAATAGGTTTCTTAATTATAATACTATTCTTAATAGGTTTTAAATCAAAGTATATAGTAATACCCTAAATATTAGATACCTATTTTCTAGAGTAGCGTTTTAGAGATAATATTAATATAAATGTTCTCTAGATATCCTATATTATAAAGCATAAGGTCCTATATATTTACGCTTCTTAAGCTATTAAGAGTATTCTCAATAATATATATACTTTTAGTAATAATTAGGTATAAAGCTATTCCAGAATTAACCTATTCTCTATTATAGCACTAAATCAAGGAGGGGATTAATAGGGACTTATTATTTACTAGATATATCCCTCTATAATTATCTAGGACTATATCTTTATATAAAATATAGGGCCGTAAGTAAGGGGTTATAAAAATACTTAGGTATTCCTTATCTAAATTAACTATTTTATCCCTAACCTTATCTAAACGAGCTCTATAGAAAGTAACTATTATTATATTAGTAGGGTAGCTCGGGGCTATCTTAGATTTCTTAGATAAAACCTTATTACCCCTTTTATTCTTTTAGTAGTTGTTCTCCTTATAGGGTATAGCGCGTAGCTAGCTCTTATAAGTAATTTCAATATAAGGATAAGTAAAGTATAGGTTATTATTTTACTAGTTATAGATCTAAGCTACTTATATATCTATTCCTAATATATAGGGACCCTTTTAGTACTATCTAGTTAAAGTAGCTTCTAAGTAGTTATAATTAATACTTCGCTATTGATATCTTAGCTTATATAAGTAATATTTAGTATTAGATAAGTTCTTAGTTATAGAAATATTCAATCGGTTAGCCTAATCTATTAAGTTCGGAATTACGCCGCAGCCTTTTTGCAAAAAGACTATAACAAATTTACCTAGTTTATAAGTATAATTTAGGAAATATTATATAGGTATTTTAACTTATACACTCTACTAGTTAAGGAAAATAATATAGGAACCCTATATGATCCTACTACTTATAAGCAAACCCTCTGAATATTACTATATAATGTTAGACGCGCGCTATACTAGGGCTAATTATGTTAGAGCTAGACGGGCTACTAAGGCTCTTATAGCCTAGAACTACCCTCGCTAAACCTTCTAGTAAGGTGCTATAAAAGCTACTATATAGGATAACTCCTTAATTATAAAGGTTAACCTTTTAGTAAGGTATTATAAACGCTACTATATAAGAGTTAACTCCTTAACTAAAGAGGTCTTTCCTAAGAGGTTCTTATAGCTAGAAGTATAAGAAGCTTTACTACTATAAGCAGGGCCTTATACCTCTCCCTCTTCGTTCTTCCTATCCCTTAACTATATTAATATAAATACGCTAAGCCTAAGTAAGATTTACCCTTTAGTATAAATAATATAGAGGGGGTTACTAGAGAGTTTAGCCTTAATATAATTAATAAAACCCGCTCCTTTATTAACTACTCTACTATATATAGAGAGCGTCTTATTAGTATAGCTCTTAAGAAGGCTTGCCTTAATACCCTTATAAGGGACTCTATAAGGTATAATAGTATAAGAGCTAAGTAAGTAAACTTAGTAATAGAAGTTTAGTAGGTTATTATATACCTTATAGAGTAGCCCTTCTTCGAGTAGGTCCTCTATATTACTAAGGTAGAGGTAGCCTAGGCAGCCTAGGTGAGTATTAGTAATTACGGCTTATGCTAACTACTTTAATATAGAGAGAGTATTATTAATAATAGCATAGCTACTAAGGCGTTAGCTAACCTAATTAAATAAGAGGACTACTAGTAGATAAAGCGGTAATAGAGGTAGTATTTAATAGTAGCGCGGGTAGTACGCGAGAGGAAAAGTGGAGAGTTTCGTACTTTAAATAATTAAAAACTATATTATTATTAATATAAAGTTAAAGATCGTGAAGCTATAGGTATATATAAGTGCGGCTATAGTTAAGAAAGATAGTTAGTAAGATTATATAACCGAAGGCTATATATTATTAGGAGGCGCGGAGTTAGAAGGTCGATTATACTTAAGTAAGTAAAATCACTATATAGTAGCTAGAGGCTATAGCCTGATCTATATAACTTACTAGTATTACAAAAGCCGTAGCGCTTTATCCTTATAGTCTTAAGTACGATATATCCTTATTTAAGAGGTCTTTAAAGATATTAGTATACTAGCTTATATTAGAAATTAGTATCTTTACTCGCTCCTATTTAACGATATCTATAATCCTAATATTAGCCTAAGTAAGTATAAAGTAATAACTTGCTACTTAAAGAAAAGTTTTTAAAGCGAGGGTATGACTTATTTTAAGAAGCATAAGCTAGGTAATATAGATATAAACGCCCCTAAAATTCTTTATCTAGGTATTAGGATTAATACTCCTATTTACCTTTTTTAAGACTTAGGTATACTCCTCTTAAATAATAATAAGGGTACTAGCCTCGCTTAGAGCGTAATAATACTTAAGATTAATAGGAAAGCTATAAAAGGTTATATCCCCTTTAGTAAGGAGTTCTATATATATAAGTATAATAATATTATAAGTAATAATCTCTATAACTAAGTAATAAATCTACTTAAACTCTTAATTCTTATAGGTTTACTTAGACTCTTATATAGTAAGTAAATAAAAGTACTCTAGGTATTATTCCTATATCCCTATAGTATTCTTATGAATTATAACTAGAGTAGTTAGAGGCTAAAGGGGTTATAGTTTATTTATTATCTATATCCTAGAAGTAGTATTAGGAATAGCCTCTTCTAAAGCCTTCTAGTTTAGTAGAGCGATATATTAATTATAAGCACTCTTCTCTTATAGGTAGTAAGCATTAATATCCTAGTATTACTTAGTAATATATATATCTGAAGCTAAAGTCTCTTATAAGGTCTTACTTAGGAGTAAAGATCCCTTGGGGCTTTCTAGGTTAATATACTTCTAGACTCTAATAACTTAGGCTTTAGCTTAGATTATAATATACTAACTAGTAAAGTCCCTATATATAATTAGGTAGTATAATACTATTATAGTATTAGTAGAAGATATTATAATTAAGGTTATTTAGAAATAGAGGGCTTAGTATAATAGAGGATAGCCTCTAGCTACTATATTATAATTTTACCTACTTAAGTACAATAGACCTTCTAACTCCGCGCCTCCTAATAATATATACCCTTCGGTTATATAATCCTCTCCTAACTATAGCTATACTTATTTATACCTATAGCCTTACGATCCTTAACTTTATATTAATAATAATATAGTTTTTAATTATTTTAATTATAAAACTATTAACCTTTCCTCTCGCGTACTACCCGCGCTGCTATTAAATATCGCCTCTATTACTACTTTATCTACTAGTAGTCCTCTTATTTAATTAGGTTAGCTACCGCCTTCGTAGCTATACTATTATTAGCAACGCTCTCTCTATATTAAAGCAGTTAGTATAAGCTATACTTCCTAATATTTAAGCCCTAATTAGCCTAGGCTACTTAGGCTACCTCTACCTTAGTAATATAGAGGACCTGCTTAAAGAAGGGCTACGCTATAGGGTATATAATAACCTATTAAACTTCTATTACTTAGTTTACTTACTTAGCTCTAATACTATTATACCTTATAGAGTTCCTTATAGGGGTATTAAGGTAAGCCCTCTTAAGGGTTATATTAATAATATATTCTCTATATATAGCAGAGTAGTTAATAAAGGAGCAGGTTTTATTAATTATATTAAAGCTAAACTCTCTAGCGATCCCCTCTATATTATTTATATTAAAGGGTGTACCTCGCTCGGGCTTAGTATATTTATATTTAGGGTCTAGGATTAATATAGTTAAGGGATAAGGATAAGGAAGAGGGGGAGGTATAAAGCCCTAGTTATAGTAGAGCTTCTTATACTTCTAGCTATAAGAACCTCTTAGGAAAGACCTCTTTAGTTAAGGAGTTACCTCTTATATAATAGCGTTTACCTTACTAGAAGGTTAACCTTTTAGGTTAAGGAGTTATTTTATATAATAGCTTTGGTAATACCTTGCTAGAAGGTTTAGCGAGGGCGTTTCTAGGCTATAAGAGCCTTAGTAGCCTATTTAGCTCTAATATAATTAGCCCTAGTATAGCGCGCATCCGACTTATAATATTTAGAGGGTTTGCTTATAAATAGTAGGAACGTATAGGGTTCTTATATTATTTTCCTTAACTAGTAGAAGGTATAGGTTAAAATACTTATATAGTATTTCCTGAATTATACTTATAAACTAGGTGGATTTATTATAATCTTTTTATAAAGGGGCTGTAGCGTAATTCCACACTTAATAATAGAGGATAGTATATATTAAAGAGGAAAGAAGGAATAAGAGAGGAGAAGTTTTAATAAGTACTTTTAATAGTAAAGGCCTATTTTAAAATAGTAATTAGGGGTCTAGTTAGAGCTACGCTTATAACTATTAAGAAATATCCTATAGGGCTATATTTATATATACTAAAGAGCTTATTCTATTATGATAAGAGTAGCTATAATATAGTTACTTATAACTATAGTTAGACGAACGACCCTTAGAAAAGGGCTATTCTAGAGCTAACTTTAGCTACGTGCCGCGGTAGGAATAGGCGATGCTAAAGGTATTACGATATATCTTAAATAAACTAGAGCCTTAATATATGATTTATAGCTTTAGAGGATCTAAAAGAGTATAATATAATTAAGGTAATAACTATTATAATTTCTACTAAACCTATAATACTAATAATAATAATAGATTCTAATAAGACTAGCTATATTAATAAGGACCCCCTCTATATTATTAACCCTATACTAATCGCTATTATAACCCGAGAAGATACTAGATTTACTATAGGCCTAAGTATTAATTACAAAAGTATAGTAATAATCAGAGTATTTCCAAAAGGAAATTACAATACAAATACACAATATAAATATATAATATATAATATATAATACAAATATAAATATAAATACGTATTTATAATATATTAGAAAGGATTTCAAAATATATATTATTATATTATAATACAAATACATATATTTATATTTATATTTTTTATATTATAATATACTAAATCTAGCTATATAGTAGCAAGGACTAGAACTAATAGAAACTAGAGGGATAATAACGAATATAACTCTACCTATAAAAAGGTAGGTATATTAAAAAAGAGGCGTAAAAGATATATAAAGTAATTTATAGATCTAATTAAAAGAGATTATTCAAATTAAGTATAAATTCGCTAATAAAGTACTAAATAACAACGTATAGGATTATTAAAGTACTAATAGTAATAATATTTAAACGATATTAAAGTCTATTACGCTCCTCTCCTCTATACTCTACTCTATAGTCCTCCTATAATAAGCCCGTAGCCTCTAGCTACTACATAGTGATTTTACCTGCTTAAGTATAATAGACCTTCCAACTCCGCGCCTCCTAAGAATATATAGCCTTTAGTTATATAATCCCGCACTTATATATACCTATTATACTAGATAGCCTTACGATCGTTAACGTTATATCGATAATAACGTGGTTTTTAATTATTTAAACTACGAAACTATCGACTTTTCCTCTTATATACTACCCGCGCTATTAATACTACCTCTATTACTACTTCGTCCGCTAGAAGTTATTACTATTTTTATTATACTATTATTAGTAAGACTCTCTCTATTCGGCGCAAGCTATACTTACTAACCCCTAAGGGGCCTAGGCTACCTCTACCTTAATAGTGCGGAGGACTTGCTTAAAGAAGGGCTACTCTATAGGGTATATAACGACCTACCTAGCTTCTATTACTAAGTCTACTTACTTAGCTATAATATAATAGTAAGTATCCCCTCTAAGGGTATTAATAAGAGCCCTCTTAAGGGCTATACTAATAATACGCTCTCTATATATAATAGAGTAGCTAAAAAAGGAGCGGGTTTTATTAATTATATTAATACTAAACTCTCTAGTAAGCTCTCGTATATTATTAGTATTAAAGGGCGTGCTTTGTATAAGCTTAGCGTTTTTATATACAGGGTTTAGTATTGAGCTCGGAATTACGCCGCAGCCCCTTCGCAAAAAGACTATAACAAATTCACCCAGTTCGCAGGCACAATTCGGGAAACACTATACAGGCATTTTAACCTATACCCTCTACTAGTTAAGGAAAACAATATAGGAACCCTATACAGGGTTTAGTATTAATATAGTTAAGGGATAAGTAAGAGGGAGAGGTATAAAGCCCTGCTTATAGTAGTAGAGCTTCTTATACTTCTAGCTATAAGAACCTCTTAGGAAAGACCTCTTTAGTTATAGAGTTACCTCTTATATAGTAATATTTATAATACCTTACTAGAAGGTTAACCTTTTAGGTTAAGGAGTTATCTTATATAGTGGCTTTTACCTTTAGGACCTTACTTAAAGGTCGATCTTTTAGGTTAAGGAGTTATCTTATATAGTAGCTTTCGTAGCGCCTTACTAGAAGGTTTAGCGAGGGCGTTTCTAGGCCACGAGAGCCTTAGTAGCCCGTTTAGCTCCGATATAATGCATCCGACTCTATATAGTAATATTTAGAGGGTTTACTTGCGAGTAGTAGGAATATATAGGGTTCCTATATTGTTTTCCTTAACTAGTAAAGGGTATAGGTTAAAATACCTATATAGTATTTCCCGAATTATACCTGCGAACTAGGTGAATTTGTTATAGTCTTTTTGCGAAGGGGCTGCGGCGTAATTCCGAGCTTAATAATAAGCCCGTGCGCTAAGGGAGCTTTTTTAAAAGCTATATAACTAAGTATATTTTAACCTATCTTAATTATCCCCTTAAGACTCTTTAAAATATTATAAAGAAGAGTTTTAAAATAGAATAAATAAAACTACTTTGTAAAACCTGCTATTAAACTCTCCTTAGAGATCCCTTCTATTAATAACGTCTTCTAAGTAAGTAATCCTATTACTATGAAAGTCGCTTAGGTTTAACTATCTTCTATTATAGGTTATATCTTAATAATAGCTTTACTATCTCTTCCTCTTTATTATACTCCTTCTTTTCCTCTAATCCTTAATATAGCTTAAAGTATCTACCTTGTTATACTAGGTATAAAAGGTTATAATAATATACTCTATTAGACATATTCTCTTTAATCTAATCCTATTAGTTAACCCTCTACCAGATATAGTTTATATAATTATACTCATTAAGAAGATTAGGCTGCTTAGGAGATAATAGTATATCTATAAGTATAGTTTCTAGGTATAGCTTAGCTATTATACTATTAAGTTTGGAATTACGCCGCAGCCCCTTTATAAAAAGACAATAGTAAGTTTACCTAGTTCGTAGGTATAATTTAGGAAATTATATATATATATATATTAACTTATACCCTCTATAGGTTAGGGAACATAATAAGAACCCTATATATTCCTACTACTTATAAGTAAACCCTTATATAAAGTTAGACGCGCGCCGCACTAGAGCTAATTATCTTAGAGCTAAATAGGCTACTAAGGCTCTTATAGCAAAGCTGATATATAAGATAACTCCTTAACCCAAAAGGTTAACCTTCTAGTAAGGTGCTATAAAAGCTATATAAGATAACTCCTTAACCTAAAAGGTTAACCTTCTAGTAGAATACTATAAAGACTATTATATAATAGATAACTCCTTAACTAAAGAGGTCTTTCCTAGGAGGTTCTTATAGCTAGAAGTATGAGAAGCTCTACTATAAGCAGGGCTTTATACCTCGCTCTTATCCTTATCTATAAAGTACTAGGTATACCTATAACCTATATTAAATGCTTAAAGATACTAGTACTAGACCCTATATATAAAAACGCTAAGCCTACGCGAGGTATGCCCTTTAATACTAATAATATAAAAGAGCCTACTAGAGAGTTAAGCCTTAATATAATTAATAAAACCCGCTCCTTGATTAACTACTCCGTAATATATAGAGAGTATATTATTAATATAGCCCTTATAAGGGCTCTCTTTAATACCTAAGGGGACCCTAAAAGGTATAATAGTATTACGCTTAAGTAAGCTAAGTTAGTAGTAGAACCTAAGCGGGTTATTATATACCCTACAGAGTAGCCCTTCTTAGAGAAGGTCCTCCGCACTATTAGGGTAGAGGCGGCCTATATAATATAGAGAGAGCGTTGCTAACGACAGCATAGCTATAAAGATAGTAACGACTTCTAGCGGATAAAGTAGTAATAGAGGGGGTATTAGTAGCGCGAGTAGTATATAAGAGGATAGGTTAATAGCTTTATAGTCTAAATAATTAAAGACTACGTTATTATTAATATAAAGTTTAAGATTATAAGGCTATCTAGTGGGGTATATATAAGTATAGCTATAGTTAGGCAAGGTAGTTAGTACTTATAATCATATACCTAAAGGCTATATATTTTTAGGAGGCACGGAGTGAGAAGGTCTATTGCACTTAAGCAGGTAAAATTACTATATAGTAGCTAGAGGCCGCTATTATACTATAACTTAGTATCTATAAGACTTATAAGTTAGTATTTAAGGTATTTAAGCTTATTATCTAGTATTTTAAGTAAACCAGACCTAGAAAATATTAATACTTTATAAATAAGTTAAGGAATATCCCCTATAGGAGATAGCGTAATATAGTTATTATTCCTAAAGTCTATTATATTACTATCTATAAGTAACGGAGTAACAGAGCGTAGAGAGAAGAAACATGCCTTCTTAAAGTCGTCTTAGCTTAATAGAATATCTTATAGAGTTATATTACTATTAATAACTAGGTTATAAAACTTCGAAGTAATTATAGAGATACATTAATTCACTAATAGAAACTCTAAATTCATAGATAATATACTATTACTTAAGGTTATCCTATTAAAACGTAGTAATATCAATCCCTCTCGAATTAGACTTCTAGCTTATTTAACGTACTATAGGCTATATATAAATCTATCTCTCTACTAAGTTAAATTAATTATATAAGTACTAACTATTAGGAGCGTTTAGAGTTATAAAGGGGCTCCTATCTTATAATCCTATATATTAAGGTCCTCTATCACCTTAACGAAGTATTAATTACTATTCTAGTTCTATATAGAGTTATAACTAAAGTAGTTACTATATATTAAGATAGGATAGGATAACTATGGCTATGCAAATAGAACGACCCTAATAAAAAGAGCGTGATACGTTATATATTATATTATATATATATTAGGGAAGAACTACTCTAAGGGCGCGCGCGCGCGCAGGCATATATATATATATGCGCGCAGGCTTATATAGTCCTAGCTTTCCTACTACGCGCAAGGTAGGTAGCCCTACTACTACGCCTATTATAATCCTCCCTAAAGCTAGGAATATAGAAGCTAAAAAAAAGAGCTCTATAGGAAAAAAAAAGAGTCCGGAGTTAAACCTATAACCTCTATAATAGTAACTATAATAGCATATAGACTTATACCCCTATACTATAGGTCCTCCCTATAACTTATACACTTTATAGCGAGTACGTAGTAATATAGCGTATAGTGCGGTATAGACCTTCTTCTTTAGGTAGGTCTCCGTAGCGGCGGTAGTAGCGGGTAGTAGTAGGTATAATAGTTATATCTTTTTAGCCCTGCGGAGGGTAGGCTTTAGCAGGCTTTAGCAAGTAGCAGCAGGTAGCGGTAGCAGTAGGCGTAGTAGGCGTAGTGGGTAGCGGCGGGTGTAAAAAGAGCGTAATAATAACTATAGCAATTAGCCTAAAATAGCGTATTAGTAGCGCTATAAATAGTGCAAAAGTAGGCGCGTAATAAGGCGTAATAATAGTTATAATTAAGGGCGTAATTAAGTAGTTAATTACAGGCGCGCGCGATTATAAAAAGAAGGGAAATAAGGGAGACTTAAATATATAGCCTTAATAAAAAGAGCGACGATATAGCTATAGTTACCCTAACTACTACGGTATCTAGTTCTTTTAGGATCTATTAATAAGGATAGCCTCTCTCTAAGATACCTTTAAGGGCGTATAAAAAGAACGGATCTGCCTCTAGGTACTATTATCAAGGGCTAGAACTAATAGGAACTAGAAAGATAATGAATAATATAGCTCTACCTATAAATAAATAAGGATATTTAGAGTTAGCTTAAAAGATATATAGAATAATTCGTAGATCTAATTAAAGGAGATTATTTAAATTAGGCGTCGATTTGCTAAGAAAAATACTAAAAAACGAGGTATAAGGTTATTAAGGTACTAATTATAATAATATTCATTCTATCTTCTCGTCTACTACGCTCCTCTCTTCTATATTCTACTCTATAGTCTTCTTATAATAGGTCTATATGCTAAGGGAGTTTTCTAAAAGTTACGTAGCTAAGTCTATCTTATCCTATCCTAATATCTAATCTATAAAGATTATAGCCTAGTAATAATTACTATAGTTTAGTAAGAAGAAGGATTTAGTTATTTCCTAAAGGTTTATTACCTCTTATCTCTTAGGCTCTATAAAAGCCTTATTAATCTCTTTCCTAGGTTACTAGGGTAGCGTATTAATAGGGATATAGATACTATAAGGGTAGCCCTTAACTATAAATATAAGAAGGGCTATAACCTCTAATCTTTCTAATTCTTCCTACCTTATCAACTTCTCTTATATATTTTAGAGGTCTATTTAATATTATATTTATTTTTAAGTTTTAATAAGTATCCCTCCTTTATATTAAGTTATTAAGTATTTTATAGACTCTTAATTATATTATATATACTATAGAACTACTAGTATAGGTTTCCATGAGGTATCTTAATAATAAATACTAATAAGATATTAATAGGGTTAAATATACGATCTCTTTGGGTAGTAAAAGCTATATAAGGCGATATAAATAGTTTTATAGACTTAGGGCGATTAAGATACTTCGTGAAATTAATAGCTTACTATTAATTATAATCCCTCTTATGCTTCTTATACTAATTCCTCCTACTTATATTCGAGATATTTAACTCTTTTAATTCACCTTCTTCCCTTTCTATCTCTTCTATATTAGTAAGAACTATTAAGCTAGTTTATAAATTAGGGTCCTTAGGTACTAGTAAGTTCATATCTACTCTATCTAGAGAGGAAACCTTTAGGGTTATAAGTTTAGGTATATATTTAGCTATTTAAGATTTAATAAACTTTTAAAATACCCTTCTCTCAATATCGTTATCTCCTAATTCAAAATACTAATTATTTAGAAGTCTATCTACCTTTAGTTAGATCTAGTATCCTTCTAGAGGTATTCTATTAATAAAGGCTATTAATAAGTACATAATCTAAGCTTAATACCTTATTATAATTAGCTACTTAGGTAATACTATATTATAATCTATAAGTATTAGCTAGTATCATTTTTTATAAGTATTAAGTTTATAATAAAGTCTATTAAGAGGTCTCAGTATAACTAAGTAGGTACTAGGAGGGGCTTTAGGAAACCCCTCATAGCTTACCTCTAGATATATAGCCTTCTATAGATATTATACTTCCTTATAAATCTCTATATTATTTAGAATTATCCTAGGTAGTAAAACTACTAGCTTATTATTTCTAGTATATTATTATAACCTAGGTAGGTAGGTATACCTAAGTTATAGCTCCATTAGATAATCTTTATATAGAGCTCCCCTAGTAAGTTATTATTATTCTCCCCGCTAGGTACTTATAGCTTTCCTCTAAATATTAGCCTACTCTAACTATTAATATTATACTTATTAATTTAAACCTTAGCTTTAATATTTAATAGGAAGCTTTAAAGCTAATAAGTAACTATATAATATATAGCCTTATACATTATATCCTTTTTTATAGTTTCTAGCTATAGCGCTAATACTTTAGGGTTACTATTATAGACTATAATATCTAGGATATTAATATAGCCCTTCTAACCTCTCCTTACTAGGGGGCTAGTTATAAGGTCCCTATAGGGGTAGGCGTAGTCTAGTATTAGCTATAAGACCCTCCCTTACTTTTACTTATTATCCTACCCTTATAATATATCTTATTCTCTCTAAGAGAAGGTATTAGGAGCTATTACTTCGTTATTAAAGTAATATTTAATAGTAAAGTTATACTAGAATAGCTCCACTACTTACTAGCTGTAGTATTTTATAAAGCACTAATTTTTGATAAAATATTTAAGCCTCTAGTAATTTATCAATACTTTAAAAGAGGTTATATTATATAGCTCTACCCTCTATATATATAAATAGGAAAGAATTACTAGGAGCGCCTTATTATAAAGAGGGTAGTTATACTTTATAAGAAAGGGCTTCTAGAAATAGAATGCTACAGAGCGCTTAGTACCCTCTAGGTTAACTTAGGAGAATACCTCTATTAGTATAAATCCTAAATAATTAGTCTTAATAATAGTTTTATCTTCTAGGTTAAACTAGTAAAATACTAGCTAGGTACTTAAGAGCTACTTAAGCTAAGAAAAGGCTATTCCCGAGTTATACCCTTATTAAAATAATATATTCTTCCTAATGAGCTCTATATTCCTATACGTTAGTATAAATATATTATAATAGTTTATAAACCTTAGAAAGCTTTAGATACCTTTTAGAGAGAAAGGGAGTAGCTACCTAGTTATTATTTAGAGTTTCTTAGGGTTATAAGAGAGGCCCTCTCTTATAGTTACTATAAACCGTATATACTTAACCTTCTTTATTAAGAACTTATAGTTTATAGGACCGGGGTTTAGCGTAGTATTTACTAGCCTCTAGAGGACCTCCTAGACCTTTCTCTTATAGTCTTCTTTTATTATATTAGAATAAATTAAGATATCATTTATATAAGTAGTAATAAAGTTATTAAGGAAGTCCTATAAGGTATTCTTAATCTAGTACTAGAAGCTAGTAGGGGCGCTAGTTAAGCTAAGTAAATAAACTACCTACTTAAATTACTTATATTAAATATAAAATATAGTTCTCTCTTACTACTGTACTACTACTCTTAACTTATAAAAAGCTATTACTATATCTAAATTAGTATATTACTTAGCTATACTTATCTAATATAATATCTTAGAGGTTAATAAGAGGGGGTAGTAGCTTTTCTTAGTAATTATATTAAAGGTTTTATAATTAATATAGAAGCGAATTCCTCTACCTAGCTTTCTTATGAAGAGTACTAATACTCTAATAAGTAAGCTACTAGCTTTAATAAACCTCTTATCTAGGAGATCCTATAGGGTCTTTCTTATTACTAGTAGCTCTTCTCTTAATATATTATAATAACAGCCTAAATAGAGTAATAGCTCCCTTCTATTTAGTCCTAGTATAAGGTTAATCTAGTAATTTACTCTAAGTTATCTTAGGGGTAATAAGTAAGCGTTATTAGAGTTAAATAGGTTAGGAAGCTCCCTTAATACCTAGCTTAGGAAATAGTATTATTAATCCTTTTTTAGTTTTAAGTTTAAAGCTTTCTTAATACTAGCTAAGCTAATAGCTTATATTAATATATTTATAATACTCTCCTAATACTTACCCTATTATCTCGCTAGGTATTAGTAGATTATATAGAATAAGGGTATCTTAAGGAACCTTATAGCCCTTATTCCCTTTATAAGGTGCGTTTCTTCTTAGCTCCTTAGGTATAGCCTAATGCGCCCCCTCTTATAATATAATTAATAAGCTATAGTATTATAAATAACCTAGTTCTATTCTATCTAGGGGTACCTTAAGAGGATATTAGGGTTTAAGCTATTAAATATATATATAAAGATATATTAGGTATAGCTACTTATTTCTAAGTTGAGCGCTATGTAAGAGACCAGTGCGGTAGGCTATATAAGCGCATGTGTAGTGCATTCCGGCACGAAGTGCGCGGAATAGCGGATCTTTTGCGCGCATAGTACAATAGGTTATTATACGCTGCGGCATACTACTAGAAGCGTTATAATTTTCTGCGCACTTCGTGGGTCTTCTAGACTTAGCCCTTTTAGCTATGTAGAGGTTAGTAGTTCGAATCCCGCTACTTACTATAGCGTAACGATAGCGGATAAGCAGTATATAGCATACTTAGGCCGTGCGCTAGCGCAGTCCTAGGTTAGACTTAGAGTGTATATTGGCGACGTTAGTGACATAGACCTCGGGGTTTATATATACTTATCTATCTTATCTCTAATACGCTTAAGGGACTGAGCGCTTAGAGTGGGGGGTAATTATAAGAGACTAGTGCGGCTAGCCTATGTAAGCGTACATGTGGTGCATGCCGGCACGAAGTGCGCGGAATGGCGGATCTTTTGCGCGCATGGCGCAATGCGTTATTGCATCGCTGCGGCACACTACTCGAAGCGTTACACGCTATTATACCTAAAGCGTTACTTAGTAATAATCTACTAAGCATATGTCTCCTTGTAAGTTAATATCCCTTCTTAATATATAGAAAGTAGACGTGTTAAGCTAGGGAAAAGTTAATTAATAAATAAGTATTACTCTTAGTATTTACTAAGGTATAAGCTAGATATCCTTTATTAACTCTAACCTAGATAATATAAGCTTATTATTAGCTAGTTATTTATATTTATATTCCTTATAATTTAATACCTCCTCTTTAGTAAGCTCTAAGGCTTTATTCTACTCTAGAGTTAGTTTTTTCCTAACGTCTTATCTTCTTCTAAAGAGTTAGGTATTACTTAGTAGTTATTTATAACCTTATAATATACTAGTTTTTCTTTTAAGGTCTTTACTTTAATAACCCTAAGTAGCTAGTCTTTTTTATTAATATAGCGCTAGGTAATATATCCTCTAACTCTATAAAAATAATAGATATAAGAGTTCTTTATACTCTTCTAAAGCTATTAGTATTATACTAGAGAGGTACCTAAGGAGAACCTAGGGTTTTAGTAGTTATAATATCTTACTTCCTTAACTTATAGAATAAATATAGCTCTAGTTATATAGGTATCCCCCTTAGTATCTTTAGTAATAGGTCTCTAGTAGGTTACTAGGTAGTTACTAGAGGCCTTCTAGCGCTCTATTTTCTACATAACACTTTAAACCTTTAAGAGCTAGCTATTATTAAGTTCGGAATTACGCCATAGCCCCTTAGCAAAAAGACTATAACAAATTCACCTAGTTCGTAAGTATAATTCGGGAAATACTATATAGGTATTTTAACTTATAGCCTCTACTAGTTAAGGAAAGTAATATAAGACCCCTATACGTTCCTACTACTTATAAGCAAATCCTCGAAATATTATAAAGTCGGATATATGCTATACTAGGGCTAATTATATTAGAGCTAAACGGGCTACTAAGGCTCTCGTAGTAACGCCCTTATTAAACCTTCTAGTAAGGTAAAAGCTACTATATAAGATAACTCCTTAACCTAAAAGGTCGACCTTCTAGCAAGGTATTAAAGGTAAAAGCTACTATATAAGATAACTCCTTAACTTAAAAGATCGACCTTCTAGTAAGGTAAATGTTATTATATAAGAGGTAACTCCTTAACTAAAGAGGTCTTTCCTAAGAGGCTCTTATAGATAGAAGCATAAGAAGCTAAGTAGGGCCTTATACCTCTCCCTCTTCCTTATCCTTATCCTTATAACCCACGATAAATCCTTAACTATATTAGCACTAGACGCTATATATAAATACGCTAAGCCTGAGCGAGGTACGCCCTCTAGTATAAATAAAATAGATGGGATTGCTAGAGAGTTTAGCCTCAATATAATTAAGAAAACCTACTCCTTAAGTTCGGAATTACCCCGTAGCCCCTTCGCAAAAAGACTATAATAAATTTACCTAGTTCGTAAGTATAATTTAGGAAATACTATATAGGTATTTTAACCTATACCCTCTACTAGTTAAGGAGAATAATATAGGAACCCTATATATTCCTACTACTTATAAGCAAACCCTCTAAAATAAAGTCGGACGCGCGCTATACTAGGGCTAATTATATTAGAGCTAAACGGGCTACTAAGGCTCTCGTGGCCTAGAAACGCCCTTACTAAACCCTCTAGCAAGGTAAAAGCTACTATATGAGATAACTACTTAACCTAAAAGGTTAACCTTCTAGTAAGGTAAACGCTACTATATAAGAGGTAACTCCTTAACTAAAGAGGTCTTTCCTAAGAGGTTCTTATAGCTAGAAGTATAAGAAGCTCTATAAGTAGGGCC
>JAVHLU010001937.1:0-23274 GCA_036785755.1 Colletotrichum ledebouriae
AAAGTATTATTAAAGAGATATTATATAGGTATATAACTATATATACTATAGTTATTTATTAAGGTTTATATAAACCTTATAGGATTATTATAGAACTTTTAAGATATACCTTCGGTATTCTTACAAATACTAATAAAAAAGTCTATTTTTTAAATATAGCTTACTAGCGTTACTTCTCTATAAGGTACCTATAGATTCTAAGTAGTATATAAGCTATAGAAATAAAAAGCTATTTATTAATATAGCTTATAGAATACTTACCTCCTATCCCTTATTATCTTTATTAATATATATACTTCTAATAAGTATAGCAGCTAGTAGCTAGTAGGAATAGGTACTTACTACGAGGGGTTAGACCTAAGTTTATTTAATAGGAGGTTGCCATAATATTATTTATTTAAGCTAAAGAGGAAAAGGGGAAGTTTTCCTCTCTACTAGAGATTTCGCTAGTCTATAGGGAATAACTAGGTAAGCCCTAGGTAGCTCCTTAAGGTAGTAAACCTAGGTAGAAGCCTAGGTAGGCTTAACCTAGGCGTAGCTTATAATACTATCCCTACTCCTAGCTAGTCCCCCCCTAGGCGTAAGCCGGGTTATTATTATTATCTATAACTAGTTTATATAGGGCTTTATACCTATTTATTATAATAATCTCCCTAATAGCCTCTATAAGCTCCTAGGTAGGCTCTATATACCCCTCCTACACCTCTCGTATAGTGGCGTTCGCAGCACCTTGCTGGAAGGTCGACCTTTTGGGTTAAGGAGTCATCTCGTATAGTAGCTTTCACCTTACTAGAAGGTTTAGCGAGGGCGTTTCCAGGCCACGAGAGCCTCAGTAGCCCGTTCGGCTCCGATATAATTAGCCCCGGTGCGGCGCGCATCCGACTTTATATAGTAATATTCAGAGGGTTTACTTGCGAGTAGTAGGAACGTATAGGGTTCCTATATTATTTTCCTTAACTAGTAGAGGGTATAGGTTAAAATACCTATATAGTATTTCCCAAATTATGCCTGCAAACTAGGTGAATTTATTATAGTCTTTTTGCAAAGGGGCTGCGGCGTAATTCCGAGCTCAATATACCCCTCCTACTTAACTAGGACCTCGCGCCTCTACCCTTACCTAACTACTTTCTATTACGCTATATATATCTCCTCTATATACTACTTAAATTCGCTATTATTAGCTATAATTAGTAGTAGCTAGGGGTCTATCCTTATTTATATAAGTAAGGGGTCCTCTAGTACCCTCTAGAGGAGGTCTATATAGAACCTTAAGTAGATATTACTAGGTATATCTAATTTAATAATATATAGGCTCAGGACTCTAACTATAATATACTTATAATATAATTATAATAGCTTCTTACTAGGCCTAGGGCTCTTATAGTTAGCTATTAAAAGCTAAACCTTATTACCTACCTAGTACTCCTCTATAGGTATCCTATACTAATTTATATTCTCCTTACTATACTATTAGATAGTTATAATACTTATTTAGATAAAGTCTACTACTTCCTATAGTCTTATTACTAAGAGGGTAGCTATTATATCTCTAGAGGGGGCCTCCTCTATTATTTTATCCGCTATAAGTATAGGGTTAGTATAGTACCTATATTCTAAGAAGAATAGCGAGAGCCTAGTTATATTACTAACCTTATTATAGAGCGCTAGCTAGGTAGTAAGTACGAGCTACCCCTAGTTATCCTATACCTAGGTTATAAATACTAATAAGATAGCTTATATCTCCTAGTTCTACCTCTTAGTACTACTATTAGTCTATAAGTAATATATAGTACTTAATAGCCTCCTTATACTAGTAAGGTAGTAGAATTTAGCCTAGATATAGCTTACTTAGTTAGACCCTAAATTACTAATAATATTATATAAGAACTTATAGAACTAGAAATAAGAGGTAAGGAACTAGTAAGTATAAGCTTCTACCTCTAAAATACCTATCTCCTCTAATATTACTAACTTACCTAGCTTATTTACTATAACCTATAAGTATTAGCTAGCCTTATCCTTTATAAGTAGTAAATCTATAATAAAGTCTATTAAGAGGTCTAAGTATAACTAGGTAGGTACTAGTAGGGGCTTTAGGAAGCCCCTTGTTATAGGCTACGCCCCGGTTAAGCCTACCTAGGCTTCTACCTAGGTTTACTACCTTAAGGAGCTACCTAGGGCTTACCCGGGGCCTACTTAGTTATTTCTTATAGACTAGTAAAATCTCTACTAGAGAGGAAAACTTCCCCTTTTCCTCTTTAGCTTAAATAAATAGTATTATAATAACCTCTTATTAAATAAACTTAGGTCTTACCCCTTATATATTTTAGCTTACTATTATAATAATAATAATAGGTCGAGCGCTGCTCCCTATTAGTTAGTAAGATAGTTAATAGTAATATAGCTAAGACTTAAGATAAGCTATTATAAGCTAATTTAATAGTAGTAATAGAGTCCCTCTAGTAATAGTTATAAGAGGTTAAATAGGGAAATAGCTAATATATAGCTACGTAAACCCTTATAAGTATTACTAGTAAAGTACTAGTAATACCTAGTATAGTATACTAAAAGCTATTACCCCTACTCCTAAAGTTTTTAAGTAAGTAGAAGAAATATACTACCTAGGTATAATAAATAAGATATAAGATTACTATAGATAGGGCGTTCTATACTATAGATATAGAGGTATAATACCTTATTAACTCCTACTTAGATATTATAGTCTAGTAAGTAATCTCTACTTTTTATAGAGCTAGGGGGGGTAGGGGGAAATATAACCCTAAGGACTTTATACCTTACTAAGACTAGATATATAAGGACTTAAATATATAGTTATAAGCTATAGCCTAACTATAAACCTTCTAGTAGAAAGAGAATAAATCCCTAGTAACCTTCTTCTTAGAATTTAAATAAATACTAGCTAATATAAGTAGTATAAACTAGCCTAGCTAAGTCTAGATCTTACTTTTAGAAGCCTCCCTTACCCCTAGGCTAAGGAATTAGCTAATTACTGTTAACTTATTAGCTAATTATAATAGCTAGCTGTTAAAGGTCTAGAGTATTATATAGAAAGTAGAGCGCTAGAAGGTTACTAGTAACTACCTAGTAACCTACTAGAGACTTACTACTAAGGATACTAAGGGGGATACTTATATAACTAGAGCTATATATATCTTATAAGTTAAGAAAGTAAGACGCTATAACTACTAAAACTCTAGATCCTCCTTAGGTACCTCCCTAGTATAATACTAATAACCTTAGAAGGGTATAAGAGACCCTTATACTTATTATACTTATAGAGCTAGAGGTTATATTACTTAATATTACTCTAATAAAGAGGATTAGCTACCTAGAGTTATAAAAATAAGGACTTTAAAAGAAGAAATAGTATATAATAAGGTTATAAATAACTACTAAGTAATACCTAACTCTTTAGAAGAAAGTAAAAAGCTAGGAAAAGATTAACTCTAGAGCGAAATTAAGCCCTAGAGCTTATTAAAGAGGAGATATTAAGTTAAGAAGAATATAAATAGGAATAGCTAGCTAATAATAAGCTTATTATTATTTAAATTAGAGTTAATAGAGGATATCTAGCTTATACCCTAGTAGATACTAGGAGTAATATTTATATAATAATTAACCTTTCCCTAGCTTAATACCTCTACCTTCTATATATTAAGAAGAGATACTAACTTATAAGAGGGTATATACTTAGTAGATTATTACTAGGTAATATCTTAAGTATAATAATATTTAATTTAGAAATAAGTAGCTATATCTAGTATATCTTTATATATATAATTAATAGCCTAGACCCTAATATCCTCTTAGGGCGCACTTAGATAGAATAAAGCTAGGTTATTTATAATATTATAGCTTACTAAGTATATTATAAGAGGGGATAAGTTAGGCTATATCTAAAGGACTAAGAAGAAACTCCCCTTATAAAGGAAATAAGGGCTATAAGGTTCCTTAATATACCCTTATTCTTTATAATCTACTAATACCTAGCGGGATAATAGGGTAAGTCCTAGGAGGGTATTAAAGAGGTATTAGTATAAGCTATTAGCTTAGCTAATATTAAGAACGCCTTAAACCTAAGACTAAAGGAGGATTAATAATACTATTTACTAAACTAGGTCTTAGGGAAGTTTCCTAACCTATTTAACCCTAATAAGGCTTACTTACTACCCCCTAGGTAACTAGGGGTAGATTATTAAATTAACCTTATATTAGGACCTAATAGGAGGGAGCTACTACTCCCCTAGGGCCCCCTCTATAGTATATTAAGAGAAGAGCTACTAATATTAAAAAAGACCTTATAAGACCTCCTAGATAAGGGGTTTATTAAAGCTAGTAGCTTACTTACTAGGGTACTAATACTTTTAATAAGGAAGCTAGGTAGGGGAATTTACTTCTATATTAACTATAAGGCTTTTAATATAATTATAAAGAAAAACTACTACCCCCTCCTACTAATCTCTAAGATATTATATTAAATAAGCATAGCTAAGTAATATACTAAGCTAGATATAATAAAAGCTTTATATATATTAAGAGTAGTAAAGGAGTACTAAGAGAGAACTATATTTTTTACCTAGTATAAGTTATTTAAATAAATAATCTATTTATTTAGCCTAATTAATACCCCTACTAGCTTCTAGTTATATATTAATAATACCTTATAGGACTTTTTTAATAACTTTATTATTACTTATATAGATAATATATTAATTTACTCTAATAGAATAAGGGAAGACTATAAGAAGAAGGTCTAGGAGGTCCTCTAGAGGCTAATAGATATATGCCTAAACCTTAACCTTATAAAGTATAAGTTCTTAGTTAAGAGGGTTAAATATATAGGGTTTATTATAATAATAGGTAAGGGTCTCTCCTATAACCCTAAGAAACTCTAAGTAATTACTAAGTAGTTACCCCCTACCTCCCTAAAGGGGGTCTAGAGCTTCCTAAGGTTTATAAACTATTATAATATATTTATACTAGAATATAGGGATATTATTAAACTACTTATATTACTTACTAAGAAGAATATAATATTCTAATAGGGAGATAATTAAGAATAAGCTTTCTTTTAGCTTAAGTAGCTTTTTAATACCTAGCTAATACTTTACTAGTTTAATCTAGAGGATAAGATTATTATTAAGACTAATTATTTAGGTTTTATATTAAGAGGGGTGCTCTTATAAGTTAACCTAGAGGGTACTTAGTATCTAATAGTATTCTTCCTATAGAAGCTCTTACCTATAGAGTATAACTACCCTATTTATAATAAGGAGCTCCTAGTAGTCCTTTTTTACTTATATATATAGAGGGTAGAGCTATATAATATAACTACTTTTAAGATACTAACTAACTACTAGGGGCTTAAATACTTTATAAAAAAGTAGTGCTTTATAGAGCGCTAGAGCTAGTAAGTAGAGGAGCTATCTTAGTATAATTTTACTATTAAATACTACCCTAGTAAGGAAGTAATAGCCCCTAATACCCTCTCTTAGAGGGAGTAGGATGCGCTATAAGAGTAAAATAATAAGTAGAAGAAGGGGAGGGTCTTATAGCTAATACTAGACCGCGCTTACCCCTATAAGGACCCTATAGTTAGCCCCCTAGTAAGGAGAAGTTAGAAGGGCTATATTATTATCCTAGATATTATAATCTTTAATAGTAACCCTAAACTATAGGCGCTATAGCTAGAAACTATAAAGAAGGATATAATATATAAGGCTATATATTATATAGTTACTTACTAGCTTTAGAGCTTCTTACTAGATATAAAAGCTAAGGTCTAAATTAATAAGTATAATATTAATAGTTAGGGGAGACTAATATTTAGGGGGAGGCTATAGGTACTTAGTAGAGAGGATAATAATAACTTACTAGGGGAGCTCTATATAAAGATTATCTAATAGAGCTATAACTTAAGTATAACTACTTACCTAAGCTATAATAATATATTAGAAATAGTAAGCTAGTAGTTCTATTAGCTAGGATAATTATAAATAGTATAGAGATTTACTAGGAACTATAATATCTATAGAGGAATATATATCTAGAGGTAAGCTAAGAGGGGCTTCCTAAAGCCCTTACTAAAACTTACCTAGTTATACTTAGACCTCTTAATAAACTTTATTATAAACCTATTACCTATAAAGGATAACGCTAGCTAATACTTATAAGTTATAGTAGATAGGCTAGGTAAGTTAGTAATACTAGAGGAGATAAGTACTATAGAGGTAGAAAATCATACCTACTAGTTCTTTACTTCTTACTTCTAGTTTTATAGGTTCCTATATAATATTATTAGTAATCGAGGGTTTAACTAGGTAAGCTACTTCTAGGCTAAATTCTACTACCTTATTAATATAAGGAGGCTATTAAGTACTATATACTACTTATAGACTAATAGTAGTACTAAGAGGTAGAACTAGGAGATATAAGCTATCCTATAGGCGTTTATAACCTAGGTATAGGATAACTAGGGGCAGCTCCTACTTATTACCTAGCTAGTGCTTTATAATAAGGTTAGTAATATAACTAAGCTCTTACTATTCTTCTTAGAATATAGGTACTATACTAACCCTATACTTATAGTAAATAGTATAGTAAAAGAAGCCCCCTCTAGGGATATAGTAGCTACTCTCCTAGTAATAAGACTATAGGAGGTAATAGACTTTATCTAAGTAAGTATTATAGCTATATAATAGCATAGCGAGGAGAATATAAATTAGTATAGGATACTTATAGAGGAGTACTAAGTAGGTAATAAGGTTTAGCTTCTAATAGCTAATTATAAAAGCCCTAGGCCTAATAAGAAACTATTATAATTATATTATAAATATACTATAGTTAGAGTCCTAAGCCTATATATCGTTAAGTTAGATATACCTAGTAATATCTACCTAAGGCTTTATATAGACCTCCTCTAGAGGGTACTAGAGGACCCCTTATTTATATAAATAAGAATAGACCCCTAGCTACTACTAATTATAGCTAATAATAGCGAATTCAAGTAGTATATAGAGGAGATATATATAGTATAATAGAAGGTAATTAGGCGAGAGTAGAGGTGCGAGGTCCTAGTTAAGTAAGAGGGGTATATAGAGCCTACCTAGGAGCCTATAGAGGCTATTATAGAGATTACTATAGTAAATAGGTATAAAGCCCTATATAGACTAGTTATAAATAATAATAGCAACCTAGCCTATACCTAGGGGGGGACTAGCTAGGAGGGGGGATAGTATTATAGGCTACGCCTAGGTTAAGCCTACCTAGGCTTCTACCTAGGTTTACTACTTTAAGGAGCTACCTAGGGCCTACCTAGGGCTTACCTAGTTATTCCCTATAGACTAGCGAAATCTCTACTAGAGAGGAAAACTTCCCCTTTTCCTCTTTAGCTTAAATAAATAGTATTATAGTAACCTCTTATTAAATAATCTTTATATAGAGCTCCCCTAGTAAGTTATTATTATCCTCCCTACTAGGTACTTATAGCCTCCCCCTAAATATTAGTCTCCTCTAATTATTAATATTATAATTACTAATTTAAACCTTAGCTTTTTTATCTAATAGGAAGCTCTAAAGCTAGTAAGTAACTATATAATATAAAGCCTTATATATTATATCCTTTTTTATAGTTTCTAGCTATAGCGCTTATAGTTTAGGGTTGCTATTAAAGACTATAATATCTAGGACGTTAGTATAGCTCTTCTAACTTCTCCTTATTAGGGGGCTAACTATAAGGTTCTTATAGGGGTAGGTATAGTCTAGTATTAGCTATAAGACCCTCCCCTGCTTCTACTCGTTATCCTACCCTTATAATATATCTTATTCTCTTTAAGAGAGGGTATTAATAGCTATTACTTCCTTATTAGGGTAGTATTTAATAGTAAGACTATACTAAGATAGGTCCTCTATTCACTAGCTCTAGCGCTCTATAAAGCGTTACTTCTTTATAAAGTATTTAAACCTCTAGTAGTTAGTTAGTACTTTAAAGGTAGTTATATTATATAGCTCTACCCTCTTTATATATAAGTAAGAAAGGACTACTAGGAGCTCCTTCTTATAAATAGGGTATTTATACTCTATAAGCGAGAGCTTCTATAAGTAGAACGCTATAGGATATAAGGTACTCTCTAGGTTAACTTATAAGAGTACCCCTCTTAATATAAATCCTAAATAGTTAGTTTTAATAATAATCTTATCTTCTAGACTAAACTAGTAAAGTACTAGCTAGGTATTAAAAAGCTACTTAGGCTATAAAAAAGCTTATTTTTAATTATCTCCCTATTAGAATATTATATTCTTCCTAATAAGTAATATAAGTAGTCTAATAATACCCCTATACTCTAGTATAAATATATTATAATAGTTTATAAACCTTAGGAAGCTCTAGACCCCCTTTAGGGAGGTAAGGGGTAGCTACTTAGTAGTTACCTAGAGTTTCTTAGGGTTATAGGAGAGACCCTTACCTACTATTATAATAAACCCTATATACTTAACCCTCTTAACTAAGAACTTATACTTCGTAAGGTTAAGGTTTAGGCTTATATTTATTAGCCTCTAGAGGACCTCCTAGACCTTCCTCTTATAGTCTTCCCTTATTCTATTAGAGTAAATTAATATATTATCTATATAAGTAGTAATAAAGTTATTAAAAAAGTCCTATAAGGTATTATTAATATATAACTAGAAGCTAGTAGGGGTATTAATTAGGCTAAATAAGTAGATTACCTACTTAAATAACTTATACTATATATAAAATATAGTTCTCTCTTAGTACTCCTTTACTACTCTTAATATATAAAAAGCTCTTATTATATCTAGCTTAGTATACTACTTAGCTATACTTACTTAATATAATATCTTAGAGATTAGTAGGAGGGGGTAGCGGTTTTTCTTTATAATTATATTAAAAGCCTTATAGTTAATATAGAAGTAAATTCCCTTATTTAGCTTCCTTATTAAGAGTATTAGTACCCTAGTAAGTAAGCTACTAGCTTTAATAAACCCCTTATCTAGGAGGTCTTATAGGGTTTCTTTTAGTATTAGTAGCTCTTCTCTTAATATATTATAGAGGGGGCCCTAGGGGAGTAGTAGCTCTCTACTATTTAGTCCTAGTATAAGGTTAATCTAGTAGTTTACTCCTAGTTATTTAGGGGGTAATAAGTAAGCTTTATTAGGGTTAAATAGGTTAAGAAACTCCCTTAAGATCTAGCTTAGTAAATAGTATTATTAATCCTCCTTTAGTTTTAAGTTTAAGGCTTTCTTAATATTAGCTAAGCTAATAGCTTATATTAGTATTTTTATAATACCTGCTTAGTACTTACCCTATTATCTTACTAGGTATTAGTAGATTATATAGAATAAGAGTATATTAAGGAACCTTATAGCCCTTATTTCCTTTATAAGGGGTATTCCTTCTTAGTCCTTTAGGTATAGCCTAACTTATTCCTTCTTATAGTATACCTAGTAGGCTATAATATTATAAATAACTTAGCTCTATTTTATCTAAAGGCGCCCTAAGAGGATATTAGGGTCTAGGCTATTAACTATATATATAAAGATACGCTAGGTATAACTACTTATTTCTAAGTTAAATATTACTACACCTAGCGTATTACCTAGTAATAATCTACTAAGTATATACCTTTTTATAAGTTAGTATCTCTTCTTAATATATAGAAAGTAGAAGTATTAAGCTAGGGAAAAGGTTAGTTATTATATAGGTATTACTCCTAGTATTTACTAGAGTATAAGCTAGATATCCTCTATTAACCCTAACTTAAATAATAATAAGCTTATTATTAGCTAGGTATTCCTATTTATATTCTTCCTAACTTAATACCTCCTCCTTAGTAAGCTATAGGGCCTAATTTCGCTCTAGAGTTAGTTTTTTCTTAACTACTTATTTTCTTTTAAAGAGTTAGTTATTACTTAGTAGTTATTTATAACCTTATAATATACTAGTTTTTCTTTTAAGGTTTCTACTTTTATAACCCTAAGTAGTTAGTTCTCTTTATTAGAGTAATACTAGGTAATATAACCTCTAGTTCTATAAGTATAATAAGTATAGGGGTCCCTTATACCCTTCTAAGGCTATTAATATTATACTAGGGAGGTACCTAAGGAGGATCTAGAGTTTTAATAGTTATAGCGTCTTACCTCCTTTACTTATAAGATATATATAGCTCTAGTTATATAAGTATTCCCCTTAATATCCTTAGTAATAAGTCTCTAGTAGGTTACTAAGTAATTACTAGTAACCTTCTAGTGCTCTACTTTCTATATAATACTCTAGACTTTTAAAAGCTAGCTACTATAATTAGCTAATAAGTTAATAATAATTAGCTAATCCCTTAGCCTAGGGGTAAGGGAGGCCTCTAGAAGTAAGATCTAAACTTAACTAAGCTAGTTTATACTACTTATATTAGCTAGTATTTATTTAAATCTTAATAAGAAGGTTACTAAGGATTTATTCTCTTTCTATAAGAGGGTTTATAATTAAGCTATAGCTTATAACTATATATTTAGGTCTTTATATATCTAGTCTAGGTAGGCTATAAAGTCCTTAGGGTTATATTTTCCCCCGCCCCCCCCTAGCTCTATAGAAAGTAGAGACTACTTATTAAGCTATAGTATTTAAGTAGGAGTTAATAAGGCACTATACCTCTATATCTATAGTATAAAACGCCCTATTTATAGTAATCTTATACCTTATTTATTATACCTAGGTAGTATATTCCTTCTACTTACTTAAAAACTTCAGGGGTAAGGGTAGTAGCTTCTAGCGTATTATACTAGGTATTACTAGTACCTTACTAGTAATACTTATAGGGGTTTATATAGCTATACGTTAGCTATTCCCCTACTTAACCTCTTATAACTATTACTAGAAGGACTTTATTACTACTACTAAATTAGCTTATAATAGCTTATCTCGAGTTTTAGCTATATTACTATTAACTATCTTACTAACTAGTAGGGAGCAGCGCTCGACTTATTATTATTATTATAGTAATAAGCTTAAATATATAAGTGGTTAGACCTAAGTTTATTTAATAAGAGGCTATTATAATACTATTTATTTAAGCTAAAGAGGAAAAGGGGAAGTTTTCCTCTCTAGTAGAGATTTCGCTAGTCTATAGGGAATAACTAGGTAGGCCCTAGGTAGCTCCTTAAGGCGGTAAACCTAGGTAGAAGCCTAGGTAGGCTTAACCCGGGCGTAGCCTATAATACTTACTAGTATATTTATACCCTTATTAAAGTTAGATAGAGTTAGCTATAACTAGACTTAGTATGTAAAACTTTAAAATATAATATAAAGTAGTTATTAAAAACTACTTTTAGCGAGTTAGTTATTAAGGACTGCCTTTAATCTTTAAAAGATCTCCTTATTTATCTTCTTTATAAGGTACCTATAGATTCTAACTAGTATATAAGCTATAAAAATAAATAGCTACTCCTTAGTATAGTTTATAGTATATTTACCTCTTATCTCTTATTATCTCTATTAGTATATATACCTCTAATAAGAGCGGGAGGTATATAAAAGATAGTATATTAAGAGGAGACTATTATATAAGGGGATTATTATACTATTTATATATATTAAATACTAGATATTATAGTTAATATCCTATTAGAAGAGCTAATAGCTAGCGCTCCCCAGTATAGAGAATAGAATATATAGTATTACTAATTAGATTTATTCTACCTATAGTATAACCTTATTAACGGAAGTGTTCTCCTTAGAGCTAGCTATGGCTAGCGCTCCCTAGTATAACCCTAAAATAGATTTAGTCTATCATTACTATAAGGAAGAATCCTCTTTATTATCTAGGATAACTATTAATAATTTAGGTAGAGTTAATATTATAATAGCTTTAACTTTAATTAATTTAGTAGAAATTAGTTAGAAGTAATGATAAATAGTAATAGAAGTATTAATATTAATATAAATAATTTTCTATACCTAGAATAGGTTTATAAATATATTAATAATTAATAATAGCTTTAATTAGTAATCGTTTTATTTAGATTATTAATTATAGGATTTAGTAGGCTTAGTTCGTAGTATATAATATATTAATATTATCGTTAGTGCCTTCCCTATAATTTTAGGTGAGGGGATTCTATATCTTGTATATATATAGCATAACGAAGGAACTTCCCGTATCATTATCATAGCTGCGGAACTTTCCGTGTTATTCAACACATGTCTTGTAGCGCACCAACCGCGCTTCTTAAGTTCTTAACCACCCAGGGATCTCTGCAATGGCTTCAGTTCTCGTCTTTACAAGGCCTTGCTGGCCGGCTGATAGTTAGTTTTTCTTCTCCCTGAGGTTAGCTCCTGGAAATCAGGCGAGGCATAGATTTCGGGGGCCTGGTCGGACCCGAAGAGTGCTAAATTTACAATCAAAATATTGGATGACATTTCTACGCGCGGCCACTATCATCTACCAATGCTAGAGCGTCCAGTCGTAGCTGGGAGAACCCGAGACTGATCTGAGTTTCCAACAACAATGTCTTGTACAATCCCACGTCTTCTCACTTGCTGGACGCAAAATAAAGCCGAGAAGGTGTCATCGGGCCCTGGATCAAACTTTTCTCATGCATCGACGGGCATCTTCTCCGATGACCCGCCCTGGTCATCGACTTATGCGACTCAACGGCCAGTCCCTGTCGGTTCTTTTCGGTGATTTCCCTCTCGCAATACTGTCATCAACTTGGTAAAGCGTCCGACTTCTTCTCGTGCCGTTTTGCCACCCATGTGTCCGACTTCCGTGTCATGTAGACGAGGGAATGCCGTTCAAAACCGTTTTACAACGCTAGAGTACGGCGCGATGCAACACTGTCAGCACCTATTTTCTTTTTCTTCTTCTTCGTCCAAACCTCCGGATACAACGTCGCGTTGGTGACATTCGTCACTTCGATCTAACTTCCCATCCAACCTTTTTCACAAAATTCTGCCCACGGCCATTGTGGCAGACAGATATCAGGTCAAACTATACCGGTACAATGCTCCGGCTACAGACACTCGACGTTCCTGATCCGCCGAAATCTTGCCCCCCCGTTCATCTCGCACCGACCGCTCGGATCGTGTTCTCTGCTGCAGGTGCAATGCCTAAATCGTGTCGTGCAGAAGGATGCCTCGGCAAACTGTGTCCAAGAGGGCAAGGAGGGGGCCAGACTTTTGATCGAACGATTGAGAGCAATACTTTACCTTCATGGAGTTCCCGGCATGAGGCCAGGGTGGAGAAGAATTTGATGAGTACCCCTGACCTCCAGGAAGGCACACGGAGACCCATCAGGTCGCTGACGAGTGAGATGTGACAGCATGGGGGCCAAGTGCTTTAGCCCTGTCGATAATGAATAGGCCAGGGCTATCAAAAGGCCTCGCTAACCCAGGACGCGAGCGCGTTTTTACGAATTCGATGCTCTCAGAGTTTCATGAGATTAATGTTGGCGGCAGACAGCGCAAGTGAACGAGATGGCTGAACGGCGCACGCCAAATGATAGAGCCACGTCCAGCGGACATTGTGGCAAGCTTGACCGATGTTGGACGATTACGATTGTACGAGGGTTCAGGAGAAGCGTTTCTTGTCACTCACATAATCCTAGTAAGAGTGGCCATTTCCAGGCTGCTTGGGATGCAAGCTATTCGCTTCCCCATTTTTGGCTCTCTTGCATGCGTTCGCAGGCCACCTTGACCGGGCCCTGCATGTGTAGGCAGCTGCCTCGGACCTCAAGCATATTCGAACCTTGAGCTCCACTCCGGTGAGCTCCTTGGGATCGAATCGATCCTTCAACTATGTCTAGCCATTTCGCAGTTACTTGGTTTCATTCTCGGCCACTTATTGGATGTCCTCAGGGAGAGAACATCTGGCTTAGGTCATAACAAGAGGCTTGCCATTTGTGACTGAGGCCTTGTCTTCCTCGATGTGACTTCATGACTTCTCGCCCATGAACAGGTCATTTCGTCTACCGAAACTCACCATTTCTAATAACACTTGGTGGAGTCTAGCAGCTTTAATTAGGAGGGTTTTCAATGGGGTGTCGGGGTTGTGACGTTCTAGACTCAATGGATCTGGTTCGTCGTTACATAGACTTCCTGGGGGATGTCACATTGCTCGAGGCGGATTCTAGGACCTAACACATGCATTCTGCACCAATCTACAAAGCGAGCCTATAAGAGCATGGATGATGGATGCTCTGTAAATATCAAGGGAAACACTTTTGCAGTGGCCACTGAATCGGTTTTCCTTGGTCTACCTGTACGATGCGGACGGATTGGCACAGATCGAACACGTAGTACGCGACGCGCGCACCATACTATGGTAGAATCGGATAGAGATGATGATATGTAAGAAATGAGCCTAGAGAACTTTACGCTAGCTCTTATGCAGTTGGTAGATTGCTTACCCTGCCCCAAGAGATGACTTTCAAGTTCCAGGTGTTTACATGCCATGTGTTGCTTACTGGTGGCATGGACAGACGAGACATGATGATCTTGGCTAAATACAAATGTTAAGGGTATAGACACACCGTACGATATAGCCGGTGACTTTGACCGGCATCTCCCTCAATTGAGCAGCGTGATATCCACTGGGTGAAGGTGCCGTCTCCTCCCAGAAGGTAGTAGTTTCAGGAAGCCGTCCAGGGCACGCTTTGTTGCACCGCCAGGAACAGTGACACCTCCGTCATACCAAGCCTTCTTGACATACTTGATTGTACTTGATTATTGCCTTCGCTTCAGAAGCCTGCGCTTCAACTTTTTCGAAGCTTCACCCAGATTAGCCAATTCTGCATCGTCACAGACGGGCAGAGGGGGCTTACTAGCAGACACCATACAGACCTGGCTTTCCAGCCGCCCTGGCTGCTTCTCCACCCATTCAAGTCCAGTCTGTCGATGAGCTTGAATTTGCCGACAATTCCTTGGAAAATTTCTATTCCTCGGAATTCTGAGTTGGAAAATGATGCGATGAAAGGCGTATTTGGAGTCAATCATAAAAAAATAGTTTTTGGTAGTGGTGAACAGTCCGTTGCAGAGGTTGAGCATCGTAGCCATTACTTCGCACACCTTGTTTCCGTCTTTGGAAAGGGCATTGGTGTTGAGTACGAGATCTACTACATCACGCCAACGTCTGCGAACAGAAGCAGAAGCGAGCTATCTTCGCAAGGCATTACTGGCCTTGAAACTTACAAACTCCAGGGTTACCTCTACTGGGCAGACCGGCTTCCAGCTAGTTCAGCATATTAACAGTTGCAGAGCCCGAGTCAGTCGAGCGCATAACTAGACCTGTGGTTGCCTGCCCCTTCCCAATAGCAGCGTCGAACCGGGTTTAATATAGCAGAACTGAATCCATGTCTTCAGAGCCCATTTCTCTTGGCCAATAAGTCCGTATGCCTTTAAAGTTGCGATCACGATTTTGGCCTAGTCGACAGTTTTTCGATGCTTCTATCCGCGGACTGGTGATTTCGTCCAAATCGGCTGACAAACTCTGGGGTTTGGTGCACCAGTTCGCGAAACCTTTGCTCATGGTGGTGATCAGCTTGCTCTCGTCCGAAGTGATAGCAGAAGTGCTTGATAAAGTTGCAACAGTTTTCTCGGTCAAAAGAATCGCTTCAGAGGTTCTCAATCCTGTTGTCAGGCCCGTCTTGTCATTCCATACAATCTCCGGGGCTTACCTAGTTTGAGGGCTCATGAAACAGTAAAGCTTTCGCAAGAGGCCTGCACGTCGGGACGCAGGCCTCGTATCTAGAACACTACCGTCATCCTGCCTTCCTGTGAATACTCTCCTTATAATAACCTTAACATACCTAACTTTGACCTATCTGTTGCGCACGACTCGTACTACCCCTCACCGAGTGAGACCAACACAAAGCAATATGCCCTTGCCCTCGCCGATAGTGGTGTCGGCCTTGGTGAACTTAGCTAGGACCGAGTCGATGGCACCAACGGCTCTAGCAGCCTGGACGATGTCTTTGGCCAAGCTCAGTAGTGAAACAACGTCAGCAAAGATGCTACCCGCCTTTTGAATGTCGTTATCGTAGCTCAGTTCATGGACACTCTGCGCAACATTTGCAATAGACTTGAACGAATTCGAAAGAACATCAGGCTAACATCAAAAGCTTTGAAAGCATCTGTACAACCCTGCCGAATCTTCTTGCTGAGACTGGCTTCAAAGATTGAAGTCAAGTGGCTCACTTTCACTTGAGGTTATGTCAAGTACTTGAAGGTTCCAATGGCTTGTTTGATGACACTTTTCATTACACCTGTGATGGCTGGTCAGCAAGCAATAAGTCAAAGTACTAGACGTGAACAGCAACGCACCCATCCAGACTTGATCCTCAACTGGAATGATTGAGCCCGGGTCTCCGAACAACGGATCGTATTCGCGAAGCCTGTGGCTTCCAAGCTGCATTTCTGCTAGCCCCACCTCCGCCTACGCCGCCGACATACGTGATGCCTGCGAACAGACTGGAAGCACATGTAGCGCCAGAAGGATTCGCGACGCAAGAACCTTGGCTAAACTTCGACTCACACACTTCCAAAGCATCAGAAGCGTTGGCGCCATTTCGAGCTCAAGGGAGGTCGAGACAAAATGACTGCCAAAAGTGAAGGATACAGGTCTTGTTCGACGGGTTCGCGTCGCAGCCGCTGGGGATGGTTGCGAAGGGGTGGGCGACAATGCAGTCCGTCGACCCCGTGCTTACCAGCATGGACTCAGATGTGTCGCCCGCAGTGGGAAATGCGCATACAGGAATCGCTGATTTGGAATCGGGCGGTGTGGTCCCAAATGATGACGACGTGAGGCTTGTCAACTCTGTCTGCTGGCAGTACAGAGGAGGCTTGGAGGGCAGGGCGACGAGTTTTCTAGTGTTATTTGAGCAGGCGCAGAATTTTGTCTTGCTAGCAGATGCAGAGGTGAGAGGGTCGCCGACAAAACCAGGTATTTCGATTTCCTTGAGACTGGATGTGAAGATAAAGAATAGTGTCCTGTCTTTAGGAATTATTATCTGAAACATGTCGGCTGAGAAAATGTATGTATCACCAATACTTCTGAATAAGATTTCAGATACAGCAATAAGAACATTGACTTAACTACACAGAATATTACTAAATACTAAAGATTATAGTAATGAGCAGCAGATTACTATGAATAACTCCTTGTTAATAGTAAGTTTTAAAAGATAATCCAGTATATATCTAGTATTACAAGGGACAGCATCTATTAAGGTAATTAATATCGGTGAGATTAATGCTACTTGATATTGATTTTCAAGACTTTGGGTGTGATCAACAACTCGACCTACGGTCCACGGTACGGTCCAGCAATATATCGCACGGGCCTTTCTTAATACCTACTCTTAGTAAAAATAGCTAAAGTATACATTTAACCTATATATAAGTAGCGTGATATAGCAGTAGCTTACCGCTTACCTAGATCGACCCTATTCTCATTAGCTATAATTTTATAACTTTTTTTATTAGGGCTAGGATCCTACTATTCTAATAACTACGTAAAGTTATTTAGAACTATATACCTATAATACCCCTATAATACCTAAAATAGCTCTAATAACGTATAACTAGTAATAGGAAGAGGAACTTAAGGTATAAGAGGGTATTATAATAGCTATATCTATTATAGAGGATCTCTCTAAGTTAGCCTAGCCTAAGTTACCTACCCTAAGTTAAAAACGATAAGCCTTCTAATCTCCCTTATAGGATAATAATCCCTTACCCTCTTAAGAGGTCTCTTTATAGTTAGTACTACTAATGCTAATAACTAATTAAAAAATACTTAAATAGCTATAAAAAGGGCTAGAGTAGTATAGTTTATTAATAGTACTACTTAGTATATAGAAGAACTTACTATAGTATATTAAGAGAAGCGTCTAAATATAAAGAAGGCTATTACGTATAAGCTACTATAAGAGGGGTTAGTAAAGAAAATTAATAATAAGGCCTAGTTTCTAATAATAATTACTCCCCTATAATTTTTAAATAAGTATAATACTAAGTAGAAGCGATTTAATATAAAATTATTAATTATATTTAAATCTAGTAATAACTTTAATATACAAGAAAGGGTATCTTATAACGACGACGTATATATTACTTACCTTACTAATAACCTAAAAGCTATATAGGTATTTAAGAAGGTTTTAGGGAACCCTAAGCCCTATTATAAGATTTAGGATAATAGGATAGGGACTAGCAATAAGATCTATACTACTAGGGATTTATTTATAGAGGAAGACTCTTCTAATTAAGAAGTTAATAAGGTTAATAATACTAGCGAAGCTAAATTTAATATTAATAACTTTAATCCCTTTAATAAAGCCCTACCCTTACCCTCTTAACTATAGATTTAATTTATTAGAAGGGGAGGAAGTTTTACTACTAGCCTAACCCTATATAGAAGGTTATTAACTATATTATTAATACTAGCGAGGTAATAAACTAGTAAAGCAGTTAATTAAGAGAAAAGTCTACTACTAGTAATAAAGCATAGGAAAATACCTTCTACTAGCGAGAGTAATATATATATTAGTAAATCTCTTTAGCTTTTTAGGAAGTTAGTATTAGGTAGGAAGTTAAAGTTAGAGGAAGTTATTAATAGCGAGGCTACAATAGAGAAGGCTTAAGTAGACCTCGCGCGGTTTAAAAGCGAATTACCGCTATATAAGTTTATTATTATGTTTAATAACTTAGGTAAAAGGCTTACTCATTTAATAGTATTAGAAGTAGTATTATAGAATAAACTACTAAGTAATACTATTAAGAGGGTATATATTTCAAGGATTTTAAAGTAGTAGTTATTAGTATTTTAGAGCAGTCGATTTAGTAGTTATAATAGTAAGAAAATCACTATTATTATAGTTAATAGACCCTCTAATCCTCCTATATTAATACTACTACTTAGGCTTGAATTTTATTAACCTTATGCCTACTATACCTCTCATTTACCCTCTACTAATACTTTTTTTCCTTATTATTATTATTAAAGTTAGTATTACTACCCTTCTATTTATCCTCTATATATCAGATTAGGAAGTTATAAAGCCTAGTTATAATATAAATAATCGCTATTTAATTCTAAAACCTATACTCTAGCGCTATAGCGCGGATAATCTTCTATTTCTTCTTTAACTAACTAAATACCTACTCTATAATTATATACGGCTAGCTATAGCAGAGGTTATATAGCTCCTCTACTATTTCTAGAGGTTTATTAGTATCCCTCTAATCCTATAAATAGTACTAGGTTCCATAGTATAGGATTACAAGCCTATTATAACTACTAAAACCCACATTAGCAAGGAAGTACCTTCTAGTTAGTATTATAAACGCTTAATTAAAGGCAGATATTACTAACTAGGTATTATAAATAGAGCCTTCTATGCTAGTAAGTATATATAAGAAGCTACTATTAAATTATACCGCTATAAATATATTTTAATTAACTATACCCTTATAACTTCGCTATTTCTTCTACGTATTTCCCTTAGAGATAAACGTATATATTAGAAAAGGGCTAGAACCAATAGCAACTAGAAAGATAACGGATAATATAGCTCTACCTATAAATAGGTAAGAATATTAAGAGTAGGCTTAAAAGATACGTAGAATAATTCATAGATCTAATTAAAAAGAGATTATCTCTATTAGGCGCGGATTCGCTAAGAAAGTGCTTTAAAAACGAGGTATAGGATTATTAAGGTACTAATTATAATAATATATATACTATACTAAAGTCTACTATGCTCCTCTCCTCTACGCTCTACTCTATAGTCTTCCTATAATAGGTCTATACGCTAAGGGAGTTTTCTAAAAGTTATATAGCTAGGTTTATCTTATCCTATCCTAATTATCCCCTTAAAACTCTTTATAATATTATAAAGGAGAGTCTTAAAAAATAAATAAAACTACTTTATAGAAATAGTAAATAAACTCTATTTATAGATCTATTTTAGTAATAATATCTTCTAAGCGAGTAATCTTATTATTAAGAAGGTCCCTTAGGTTTAACTATCTTTTACTATAGGTTATATCTTAATAATAGCCTTACTATCTCTTCCTCTTTATTATACTCCTTATCCTATTCTAATCCTTAGTATAATTAAAACTACCTACCTTATTATATAAGGCGTAAGAAGTTAAAATAATATACTCCCTCGGGCGTGTTCTATTTAATTTAATACTATTAGTAAATTCTCTACTAGATATAGTCTATATAGCTATAATTACGCTTATTTAAAAGACTAGGCCTCTTAGGATATAATAGTATATCTATAAGTATAGTTCTTAAGTATAGCTTAATAGTTATACTATAACTTAGTATCTATAAGACTTATAACTAAAGCTAATATCTAAGGTATTTAAGCTTATTATCTAGTATTTTAAATAGAGTAGATCTAGATAATACTAATAATTTATAAATAGGTTAAGGAATATCTATTATAGGAGATAGTATAATATTATTATTATTTCTAAAGTCTACTATATTATTATCTATAAGTAAAAGAGTAGGAAGGTATAAAGGGAAGAAAGGTACTTTCTTAAAGTCTTCTTAGCTTAATAGGGTATCTTATAGAGCTATATTACTATTAATAGTTAAGTTATAGAACTCTATAGTAATTATAGACATATATTAAGTAACTAAGGGGATTTTAGAGTTAGAGAATAATACGCTATTACTTAAGGTTATATTACTAAAACGTAGAGATAGTAATCCTTTTTAGATTAGAGCTCTAGCTTATTTAATATACTAGAGGCTATATATAAATCTATCCCTCTACTAAACTAAATTAACTATATACGTATTAATTAATAGGAGCTTTTAGAGTTATAAAGGGGCTCCTATCTTATAATACTATATATTAAGGTCTTATATAGCCTTAATAAAGCGCTAATTACTATTCTAGTCCTATATAGAGTTATAATAGGAGTAGTAGCTAGTTAACTAGTTTATAAAGATCGCAGCCTAATAATAATTACTATAGTTTAATAGAAAGAAGGCTTTAGTAATATCCTAGAGATTCTTTACCTCTGCTTTTTTAAGCTCTATAAAAGCCTTTTTAATTTCTTTTCTAAGTTACTAGGCTAGTTTATAGATTAGGGTATAGATATTATAAGGGTAGCCTCTAATTATAAATATAAAAAGGGCTATAACCTCTAAATTATCTAACTCCTCTTATCTTATTAGCTTCCCTTATATATTATAAAGGTCTAATAAATATTCTACCTAGGCTAAAGTTATAATAAATAACCGTTTTTTATACTAGGTTATTAAGTAATTTATAGATTCTTAGTTCTATTATATATACTATAGGATTATTAGTATAAACTTATTTTTATTTAGTATAAGGTTCCCTTTAGGTCTTATAATATTAAATCCTACTAAGGTATTAGTAAGGTTAAATATAATATCTCTCGGGGTAGTAAGGGCTAAGTAGGGTAATATAAATAGTTTTATAGACCTAGGGTAGTTAAGATACTTTATAAAGTTAGCTAGTTATTATAAGTTATAATCCCTCTTCTATTTCTTATAGTTATTCCTTCTTTTTATATTCTAAATATTTAGTTCTTTTAATAATCCTTCCTCTCTATCTAACTCTTCTAGATTAATAGGAACTATTAGATTAGTTTATAAATTAATATCTTGAGGTATTAGTAAGTTAATATCTACCCTATCTAGAGAGGAAACCTCTAGGTTTATAAATTAAGAGGTATATTTAGCTATTTAATATTTAATATCTTCTTAAGCTATCCTTTTCTTAATATCTTTATTTCTTAATTTAAAGTATTAATTCTATAGAATTCTATCTACTCTTAGTTAGATTTAATATCTTTTAAGAGGTATTTAATTAGTAAAAGCCTTTAATAAATAATTAATTTAAACTTAATACCTTATCTTAATAGGCTACTTTAGAGGTACTAGGCTTCTAATCTATATAAAGAACCTAGGCTAATTAATAAAATAAGAACTAGAGGCTTATAGTAGAGGGTTTATATATTAAAGTTCTATTAGGTATAGTTATCTTATTAAAACTTCCTTAGCTTTATATCTTAGTAGAAAGCTCCTAGTAATAAATATTAGAGTTTATAGTTATCCTTTAGCTCCTCTCCTTAACTACTAATTATTATAAAACTAGTTTCTCCTATCTTATAAGTTAATTAGTAGACTTATAATAACTACTTTAATAAACTTAGGTACTTATAAATAAATAAGAAGTATATTAGGGGATTTAGCTTTAATTTAAGTAATTATAATATCCCTTATATCTCTATCTTTAAAATCGTTTTCTATACCTCTAACTATCTTATAGCGGAGTAGTTAGCTAGGCTTAGTAAGCCTTATAATATAGCGAGTAACTACTAAGATATCCTTAGTATATATTAGAGTTATTATTTTAAGTATACTAATAGTTTTAAATATACTAGCTATAACTTACTATAAGTATAAAGAGCGAATTATCTCCTCTACTACTTCTAAGGTCTTATTCTAACGCTTAAGGAGGATATATCTTAATATTATATTAAAAGGGTCTATCTTACTAGGGATATTATCTATCCTAGGTAGAGGGTATATACTATATTTAATTAGCTAAGGCTAGTAACTAAGCTTATTAGGAGGTCTAAAGTCTAGAATATCTCTATTTATTTATCCCTATACTTAAAACCTATTTATACTTAGTTTATTAGGTATAAGCTCTATTAAAAGTCTAATTTTAAGGATAGAAAGGTTTAAGGATCTTAACTCCTAGATCTATATATCTAATGCTTTATTATTATAAAAGATAACTTTCCCTATTATAATATATTAGGAGAAAGGTTAATAAGGGGAAAATATAAGTAATTTATAAACTAAAGAGCTAAATAGAAGTAATATTTAAAGAAAAAGAGGAGCTATAGTATAATAGTTAATATTATATAATTAGTAGATCACTAAGCTTAAAAGCAAATAATATATATATAAGGGAGAGAGAAACTAGAGGGTTTAAGGGGTAAGAAGTACGTTTTTATATCTACTAATTACTTTAATAATAAAGTAATTTATTAGTAGCTTATAAAAGGAATAATTAAGTCTCCTCCCTTACCCTCCTTAGCCTTTATAAAATAAAACGAACTTAGGATAAAAAACCTATAATAAATAGAATAGTAAATTAGAGTAGTTATATATAGGGAAAGAATAAAGGAAATAATAGTTAGTAATAGCTATTAAAACGAGTAGCCTAGTTATAAAT
>JAVHLU010001938.1:0-23252 GCA_036785755.1 Colletotrichum ledebouriae
TAATAATAATAATGATAATAATGATAATGATAATAATGATGATAATAATAATAATAATGATAATAATGATAATAATAATAATAATGATAATAATGATAATGATGATAATGATGATAATGATAATAATAATAATAATAATAATGATAATAATAATAATGATAATAATAATGATAATGATTATAATAATTATAATGATGATAATAATAATAATGATGATAATAATGATAATGATTATAATAATGATAATAATGATAAGGATTATAATGATGATAATGATGATAATGATAATAATGATTATAATGATTATAATGATGATAATAATTATAATGATTATAATAATTATGATTATTATAATTATTAAGTTCGGAATTACGCCGCAGCCCCTTTGTAAAAAGACTATAATAAATTTACCTAGTTTATAGGTATAATTCGGGAAATACTTTATAGGTATTTTAACCTATACCTGCTACTAGTTAAGGAAATTAATATAGGAATCCTATATATTCCTATTACTTATAAGCAAACCCCCTAAATATTATAAAGTTAGACGCGCGCTATACTAGGGCTAATTATATTAGAGCTAAATAAGCTACTAAGGCTCTCATAGCCTAGAAACGCCCTTACTAAACCTTCTAGTAAGGTAAAAGCTACTATTTAGGATAACTCCTTAACCTAAAAGGTTAATCTTCTAGCAAGGTACTAAAGGTAAAAGCTACTATATAAGATAACTCCTTAACTTAAAGGGTCGACCTTCTAGTAAGGTATTAAAAGTAAATATTACTATATAAGAGGTAACTCCTTAACTAAAGAGGTCTTTCCTAAGAGGTTCTTATAGCTAGAAGTATAAGAAGCTCTACAAGTAGGGCCTTATACCTCTCCCTCTTCCTTATCCTTATATCTTAACTATATTAATACTAGACCTTATATATAAAAACGCTAAGCTTGCGCGAGGTATACCCTTTAATACTAATAATATATAAGAGCTCGCTAGAGAGTTAAGTATTAATATAATTAATAAAACCTACTTCTTTTTTAATTACTTTATTATATATAGAGAGTATATTATTAATATAGCCCTTAAGAGGGCTCTTATTAATACCCCTAGAGGGGATACTTACTATTATATTATAGCTAAGTAAGTAGACTTAGTAGTAGAACCTAAGTAGGTTATTATTAAGCTCGGAATTACGCCGCAGCCCCTTTGCAAAAAGACTATAACAAATTCACCTAGTTCGCAGGCATAATTTAGGAAATACTATATAGGTATTTTAACCTATACCCTCTACTAGTTAAGGAAAATAATATAGGAACCCTATAGGTTCCTACTACTTATAAGCAAACCCTTGCATAAAGTCGGATACGCGCTATACTAGGGCTAATTATATTAGAGCTAAATAGGCTACTAAGGCTCTCGTAGCCTAGAAACGCCCTCGCTAAACCTTCTAATAAGGTGCTACGAAAGCTACTATATAAGATAACTCCTTAACCTAAAAGGTTAACCTTCTAGTAAGGTATTACGAACGCTACTATATAAGAGGTAACTCCTTAACTAAAGAGGTCTTTCCTAAGAGGTTCTTATAGCTAGAAGTATAAGAAGTTTTACTATAAGTAGGGCTTTATACCTCTCCCTCTTCCTTATCCTTATCCCTTAACTATATTAGCACTAGACCCTATATATAAATACGCTAAGCCTAAGCGAGGTATGCCTTTTAGTATAAATAATATAGAGGGGATCGCTAGAGAGTTTAGCCTCGATATAATTAATAAAACCCGCTCCTTTATTAACTACTCTGCTATATATAGAGAGCATATTATTAGCATAGCCCTTAAGAGGGCTTACTTTAATACCCCTATAGGGGACTCTATAAGGTATAATAGTATTAGAGCTAAGTAAGTAAACTTAGTAGTAGAAGTTCAGTAGGTTGTTATATACCCTATAGAGTAGCCCTTCTTTAAGCAGGTCCTCCGTATTACTAAGGTAGAGGCGGCCTAGGTAGCCTAGGCGAACGTTAGTAAGTATAGCTTATGCTAACTAATAGAGAGAGCGTTGCTAATAATAGCATAGCTACTAGCAGATGAAGCGGTAATAAAGGCGGTATTAGCAGCGCGGGTAGTACGCGAGAGGAAAAGTTAATAGTTTCGTAGTTTAAATAATCAAAAACTATATTATTATTGATATAAAGTTGAAGATCGTGAGGCTATCTAGTATAATAGGTACGTATAAGTACGGCTATAGTTAGGAAAGGATTATATAACCGAAGGCTATATATTATCAGGAGGCGCGGAGTTAGAAGGTCTATTGCACTTGAGCAGGTAAAATCACTATGCAGTGGCCAGAGGCCAGTAGGTTATTATATACCCTATAGAGTAGCCCTTCTTTAAGCAGGTCCTCTATATTATTAAAGTAGAAGCAGCCTAGGCCCCTTAGGGGGATATTAGTAAGTATAGCTTATACTAACTGCTTTAATATAGAGAGAGCGTTACTAATAATAGCATAGCTACGAAGGCGTTAGCTAACCTAATTAAATAAGAGGACTATGAAGATAGTACTAACTAGCGGATAAAGTAGTAATAGAGGCGGTATTCAATAGCAGCGTAGGTAGTGCGCGAGAGGAAAGGTTAATAGTTTTATAGTTTAAATAATTAAAAACCAGGTTATTATTAATATAAAGTTAAAGATCGTGAGGCTATCCAGTAGGGTATATATAAGTATAGCTATAGTTAGGAAAGTTATAATTATATAACTAAAGGCTATATATTATTAGGAGGCGCGGAGTTAGAAGGTCTATTGCACTTCAGCAGGTAAAATCACTATGTAGTAGCCAGAGGCCTTATTATAATTATTATTATTAAAGCCTCTACTTAGTAGATAGTAGGCAATTTTATATTATATATTATATACTATTTATTCTTTATTTTCTATTATGTATTATGTATTATATATGATATGCGATATATTACATATTCTATATTATATTTTCTATATTATAACTATTAATCATTGAATATTGAATATTGAATATTGATTATTGAATATTGAGTATTGATTATTGATTATGGATTATTGATTATTGATTATTGATTATTGATTATTGATTATTGATTATTGATTATTGATTATTGATTATTGATTATTGATTATTGATTATTGATTATTAATTATTGATTATTGATTATTGATTATTGATTATTGATTATTGATTATTGATTATTGATTATTGATTATTAATTATTGATTATTGATTATTAATTATTGATTATTGATCATTGATTATTGATTATCGACTATTGATTATCGATTATTGAGTATTGATTATTGACTATTGACTATTGAGTATTGATTATTAATTATCGACTATTAAGTATTCAATCCTAAGTATTAAGTATTAATCTTTGAGTATTGAGTATTAATTATTAATCATTGATTATTGGGTATTGAGTATTAATTATTAAATATTGAGTAGTAATTATTAAATATTGAGTATTAATTATTAATTATTAATTATTAATTATTAATTATTAATTATTAATTATTAATTATTAATTATTAATTATTAATTATTAATTATTAACTATTAAGTATTAATTATTAATTATTAACTATTAATTATTAAGCATTAATTATTAATTATTAAGTATTAAGTATTAAGTATTGAGTATTGATTATTCATTAGTTACTCGCTATTTGTTATTAGTTATTCGTTATTTATTATTAGGTATTAGGTATTAGGTATTGAGTTCGGAATTACGCCGCAGCCCCTTTGTAAAAAGACTATAATAAATTCACCTAGTTTATAAGTATAATTCGGGAAATACTATATAGGTATTTTAACCTATACCCTCTACTAGTTAAGGAAAATAATATAAGAACCCTATATATTCTTACTACTCGTAAGTAAACCCTCTAAATCTTACTATATAAAATTAGATACGCGCCGCACTAGGGCTAATTATATTAGAGCTAAATAAGCTACTAAGGCTCTTATAGTAACGCCCTCGCTAAACGTTCTAGTAAGGTGCTATAAAAGCTACTATATAAGATAACTTCTTAACCTAAAAGGTTAACCTTCTAGTAAGGTGCTATAAATACTACTATATAAGAGGTAACTCCTTAACTAAAGAGGTCTTTCCTAAGAGGTTCTTATAGCTAGAAGTATAAGAAGCTCTGCTTCGAGCAGGTCCTTATACCTCTCCCTCTTCCTTATCCTTATCCACGAAGTCCTAGGTATACCTATAACCTATAATAAATCCTTAACTATATTAGCACTAGACCCCGTATATAAATATACTAAGCCCGAGCGAGGCATACCCTTTAGCGCAAATAACGCGGAGGGGGTCGCTAGAGAGTTTGGCCTCGATGCGATCGAGGTATTAGGTATAGGGTATTAGGTATTAGGTATTTAGTTATTAGGCATTTAGGCATTTAGGCATTTAGGCATTTAGGTATTAGGTATTAGGTATTAGTTATTAGTTATTAGCTATTGTTTATTGGTTATTGGCTATTGGTTATTGGTTACTAGTTATTAGCTATTAGTTATTGGCTATTAGTTATTGGCTATTAGTTATTAGTTATTAGTTATTAGCTATTGGTTATTGGTTATTAGGTATTAGGTATTAGTTACTAGTTATTAGGTATTGGTTATTAGGTATTAGTTATTAGTTACTAGTTATTAGGTATTAGTTATTAGTTATTAGGTATTAGTTATTAGTTATTAGCTATTAGTTATTAATTATTATTTTATTATTTTATTATTTATTAGTTATTAGTTATTTTATATTTAAGAGTAGAAACCCTTGAGGGTATTTTAGAGAACGTATTTATTCTCTTATATTAATAATAAGTATTATATATCTTTCCCCTTTAAAATAGAAAGGGTATTAGATTATTACATTTTTTATTTTTAGCTTTCTATATTTATTTCCTTAGTATTAAGAATTCCTTAAGGATATTATTATTAATATTTATTAGTTTATATATTAAGAAAAATATATCTCTTTTTATTATTTTACCTAGAGAGGAATTGATCTCTATTAGGCTTTTATTGTATACTTATTATTATTTATGTTGTTATTATTATTATTATTATAGGGAACGTAATACCTACTTAAGCTCGGAATTACGCCGCAGCCCCTTTGCAAAAAGACTATAACAAATTCACCTAGTTCGCAGGTATAATTCGGGAAACACTATATAGGTATTTTAACCTATACCCTCTACTAGTTAAGGAAAATAATATAGGAACCCTATACGTTCCTACTACTTATAAGTAAACCCTTATATAGAGTCGGATGCGCGCTATACTAGGGCTAATTATATTAGAGCTAAACGGGCTACTAAGGCTCTCGTAGTAACGCCCTCGCTAAACCTTCTAGTAAGGCGAAAGCTACTATATAAGATAACTCCTTAACCTAAAAGGTCGACCTTCGAGCAAGGTGCTAAAGGTGCTGCGAAAGCTACTATATAAGATAACTCCTTAACCTAAAAGGTTAACCTTCTAGTAAGGTACTACGAATACTATTATACGAGAGGTAACTCCTTAACTAAAGAGGTCTTTCCTAAGAGGTTCTTATAGCTAGAAGTATAAGAAGCTCTACTACTATGAGTAAGGCCTTATACCTCTCCCTCTTCCTTATCTAACTTATAATAAATCCTTAACTATATTAGCACTAGACCTTATATATAAAAACGCTAAGCCTGCGCGAGGCACGCCCTTTAATACTAATAACGCATAAGAGCTTACTAGAGAGTTTAGTATTAATATAATTAATAAAACCCGCTCCTTTTTTAACTACTCTATTATATATAGAGAGTATATTATTAATATAGCCCTTAAGAGGGCTCTTATTAATACCCCTAGAGGGGATACTCGCTATTATATTATAGCTAAGTAAGTAGACTTAGTAGTAGAAGCTAGGCGGGTTATTATATACCCTATAGAGTAGCCCTTCTTTAAGCAGGTCCTCTGCACTATTAAGGCAGAGGCAGCCTAGGCCCCTTAGGGGAATATTAGTAAGTATAGCTTATGCTAACTAATAGAGAGAGCGTTACTAATGATAGTATAGTAAAGATAGTAATAACTTCTAGCGGATAAAGTAGTAATAGAGGCGGTATTAGTAGCGCGGGTAGTGCGCGAGAGGAAAAGTCGATAGTTTTATAGTCTATTAAATAATTAAAAACCACGTTATTATTAATATAAAGTTAAAGATCGTAAGGCTATCTAGTATAACAGGCACGTATAAGTGCGGCTATAGTTAGGAAAGTTATAATCACGTGACCGAAGGCTATATATTATTAGGAGGCGCGGAGTTAGAAGGTCTATTGCACTTGAGCAGGTAAAATCACTATGCAGTGGCTAGAGGCCACGTAATACCTACTTATTAGTATAGTAAAGAGAATAAAACTCTTTATATTATTATTTAAAGAAAGGTATTATATTATTATTATTTTTATTATATTATAGTAAATAGGTTATATACTATTATAGTTATTATAATACTCCTTATATCTAAGAGTATATATAGTTATCATTATTATTATTATACCTTCCGTTAGGAAGCTTAATCCTTACCTTTTAGGAAGCTAGGCCTACCTAAGGAAAAAAGGTCTCTTACTACTATTAAACCCCTATATATTAAAAGCTTAAATCTAATTAGTTCTTTAAAGAATTAAGCGAATATATCCCAAGTCTAGATAGACTTAAGTCTATATAGCTTAGTTTAGTCTATACTACTCTTATTAGCCCTTATTAGCTCTTTATTAATAAGCCCTATATATATAGTAGGGCTCTAGCTAGTAGCTAGTAGGAATAGGTACTTATTAGTATATTTATACCTTTATTCTAAGGTTAAATAGAGTTAGCTATAACTAGATTTAGTAAACAAAACTTTAAAATATAATATAAAATAGTTATTAAGAACTACCTTTAGTAATATAGTTATTAAGGATCGCTTTTGATTTTTAAAGAATCTTATTACTTATTTTCTTTATATAATATCTATAGACCTTAAGTAATATATAACCTATAAAAATAAATAGCTACTCCTTAGTATAGTCTATAGTATATTTACTTTTTACCTTTTATTATCTCTCTTAATATATATAGCTCTAATAAGAGTAGGTTTCTTTGTATAATATCTATAGATTCTAAGTAGTATATAAGCTATAAAAATAAATAGCTACTCCTTAGTATAATCTAGAGTATATTTACCTTTTACCTTTTATTATCTCTCTTTTAATATATAGCTCTAATAAGAGTAGGAGGTATATAAAAAACTAAATATTAAGAAGAGAGTATTATATAAAGAGTATACTATACTATTTACTTATCTAGTAATTATCCCTACTATAAATCCTAGTAAAGAGACCTATTTTTTTAAGTATATAATAGGTATTTACTAGTATATTTATACCCTTATTAAGGTTAAATAGAGTTAGCTATAACTAGACTTAGTAGATAAAACCTTAGAATATAGCGAAAAGCCCTTATTATTAAGGATTATTTTAAAGCTTTCTAGGACCTACTTATTCTTTTTTAAGATACTTATAGATCTTAAGTAGTATATACGCTAGCCCTTATTATTAACTTAGAGCTTAAAGTTATTACTAGAGATATATAGCTCAAGTAGATTTAGCTTATTGATACTATCTCTTTATAAGATACCTATAGATTCTAAGTAATATATAAGCTATAGAAATAAGAAGCTACTTATTAGTATAGCTTATAATATACTTATATCCTATCCCTCTTTATCTCTCTTAGTATATATAGCTTTAATAAGAGCAGAAGGTATATAAAAAACTATATATTAAAAAGAGAGTATTATATAAGGAGATTATTATACTATTCGCTTACTTAGTAATTATCCCTACTATATATCCTAATAAGAAAGTCTATTCTTTTAAGTGAATAATAAATACTTATTAGTATATTTATACTCTTATTCCTATTAAATAGAGATAGCTATAACTAGACTTAGGAGATAAACCCTTAGAATATAAGCTCTTATTATTAAGGATTACCTTTAAGCTTTCTAAGACCTACTTATTCATTTTCTTTATAAGATACCTATAAGTTTTAAATAGTATATAAGCTAGCTCTTATTATTAAATTAGACCTTAAAGTTATCCCTAGAGATATATAAGTTAAATAAATATAGCTTACTAATACTACCTCTTTATATAGTACTTAGAGGTTCTAAGTAGTATATAAGCTATAAAAAAAAGCTACTAATTAATATAGCTTATAATATATTTATCTCCTATCCTTCTTTATCTCCCTTAGTATATATAGCTCTAATAAGAGTAGGAGATATATAAAAAACTATATATTAAGAAGAGAGTATTATATAAAGAGATTATTATACTATTTACTAATCTAGTAATTATTCCTATTATATATCCTAATAAGAAAGTCTATTTCTTTAAATATAGCTCGCTAGCGCTACTTCTCTATAAGGTACCTATTGAGTTCGGAATTACGCCGCAGCCCCTTCGCAAAAAGACTATAATAAATTCACCTAGTTCGTAAGTATAATTTAGGAAATACTATATAGGTATTTTAACTTATACCCTCTACTAGTTAAGGAAAATAATATAGGAACCCTATATATTCCTATTACTTATAAGTAAACCCTCTAAATATTACTATATAAAGTCGGACGCGCGCTATACTAGGGCTAATTATATTAGAGATAAATAGGCTACTAAGGCCCTTATAGTAACGCCCTCGCTAAACCTTCTAGTAAGGTGCTGCAAAAGCTACTATATGAGATAACTCCTTAACCCAAAAGGTCGACCTTCTAGCAAGGTGCTAAAGGTGCTGCGAATGCTACTATACGAGAGGTAACTCCTTAACCACTATAAGGTACCTATAGATTCTAAGTAGTATATAAGCTATAAAAATAAAAAGCTATTTATTAATATAGCTTATAGTATACTTACCTCCTATCCCTTATTATCTCTATTAGTATATATACCTCTAATAAGTATAGGAGCTAGTAGCTAGTAGGAATAAGTACTTGCTAATATATTTATACCCTTATTAAAATTAAATAGAGTTAGCTATAACTAAACTTAGTAGATAAAACTTTAAAATATAATATAAAGTAGTTATTAAGAACCACCTTTAGTAAAGTAGTTAATAAGAACTACTTTTAATTCTAAAGGATCTCCTTACTTATCTTCTTTATAAAATACTTATAGATTTTAAGTAATATATAAGCTATAAAAATAAATAGCTACTCCTTAGTATAGCTTATAATATATTTACCTCCTATCCCTTATTATCTCTATTAGTATATATACCTCTAATAAAAGTAAGAGGTATATAAAAGATTATATATTAAGAGGAGATTACTATATAAGGAGATTACTATACTATTTACTTATATTAAATACTAAATATTATAGTTAATATCTTATTAAAAGAACTAATAGCTAGTACTCCCTAGTATAGAGAATAAAATATGTAGTATTACTAATTAGATTTATTCTACCTATAGCGTAACCTTACTAATAGAAGTGTTCTCCTTAGAGCTAGCAATCGCTAGCGCTCCCTAGCTTTCTTTATTAAGGAAATAAATTCCCTTTTTATTAAGGTAGTAAATACCTTTTTATTAGGATTAAAGATATAAATCCTTTGTATTTAAGGATATAAGATCCTTTTATATTAAGGATATAGGATAAATATCCTTTTTATTACGAATATAAATCCCCTCTTTCTATTAAGGATATAGGATATAAATCCTTTAATATTAAGACTATAAATCCCTTCCTTTTTTATATTTAGGGAAGTAGATCCCTCTATATTAAGGATATTAATCCTTTATATTCAAAATATAAATTCCTTTGTTATATTAGGGAAATAAATTCCTTTTCGATTAAGGATATAAATCCCCTTTTTAAGGAAGTAAATTCCTTCTTATTAATAAAGTTAATCCTTATATATTAAGGAAATAAATTCTTCTTTTATTAAGGAAATATATTCCTTTAGTTATTATATTATATTACTATCTTTATGTTTAAAGAGATAAGTTTTCTTATTTTATAAGAGGAAGGTCTCTAGTATTATAAGAGAAAAGTCTGTAAGGTAATAAGGAATAGATCCCTTAGATATTAGGGAATAAATCCCTTAGATATTAGGGAATAAACCCCTTAGATATTGAAGAATATATCCCTTGGATATTAGGGAATAAATCCCTTAGATATTAAGTCCTTATTAAATCTCTTGAGTATTAGGAAATTCGCGAAATCTCTCGGATATAATTCGGATATTTCCCGGTGTTATTCGGAGGTATCTCGGATTTATCTCGCATATTTGTCAGATTTTCCTCGGATTTCCTCGGATTTTCTCGGAGCTTTCTCGGAGTTTTTCTTTAGTATTTTCTTTAGTATATCCTATATAATAAAAGATAGAATATACTTAGCTAGAGCTAGGCTTATAACCTCTAATGTCATATATTTATATTACGTAATATTTTATAAGGTAGCTTAGGTAATAAAGGGGTATCAAAAGAGGTATTATTTCGGCTTGCTTATTCTAAGTAGCTAGCTAGGACGAAAGGAGGGTAATTTATACTTATCTTAAGCCTTCTAGAGGCTTCTATTATATAATAGCTTATATAATCGCTTATGCAATAGATTACGTATATATTTAGCCTATTTAGGCTTAGTTATATATTAAGGTAATAGCTTAAACCCTTTTAGTTTTAGCTAGAAAGCTTATTAAAGATAGGGCTTTCTAGGACTTTCTAGACCTTTCTATCTATAGTATAGATAGTATTATTAGCACTATAATATACTATGCTGTATCATATTAAGTATTTTTATTTATTATATATTTTAAAGGTCCTTTTTATATAGGGCTTTATGAGATATTTATATAATATGTTATATAGTTAAAGAAGGAAAGTCCTCAAAGTAGTTAGTAAATAGGAATCCTATATCGCACGTACTTATAATTAAGGCCCTAGGTTTAGATATAAGTAATATAGTAATATTATATACCTTAAAAGACTCCTCGTTAATAAGCTTCTTAATATACTTAGATAGCTTATCTTATCTATTCTTGGTAGCTATCTAAAGTATTATTACCTAAGTATAGCTTTTATATAATACTTTTTCTCTTAATATAGTAATATAAAATTCTAAGTAGACTATTATATCTTATAATAAAGTAGAGGTATAGCTAGGAGTAAGGTTATTTAACTAGCTTAATAAGTTAATAAAAAGTAAAAAGGGGCTAGTAATATTAAGTAAAATATTAAGAGCTTCCTAATTAGCCTTAGTAAAAGTAAACTAAGGATATAGAGAGTACTTTTTAACTTAAGCTAAAATTCTTATCTTTAGATCTCTTATATAAATATATATTAGTATAATAGAGTTTTATCTTATCTTAATATTATAAAATAGGTATAATAGTTACTAGCCTTTCTAAGTAGATTTTCAGAGGTTAAGAAACTTTTATATCTTCTTATTAGATAGCTTTAAGGAAATAGCTAGAGACTAAATCTATAGGACTATTAATAAGTAGATAAATATTTCTAAATATTAATACTTACCTTTTAAATAATATCTCTAAATAGACTAAGAGAAGTATTTTCTCTAGTATCTAGATCTTAGCTTTCTAAGTTAAATAGGTTATTATTATTAATGTCTTCCTTATCCTTCCAGCGAGTAGTTAAGAGCTAAAACTCTATAGATATATCTAGTATAAGGATCTAAAGAGCCTTAAAAATAGCTCTATTAATTAGTTAAAAGATATATACTAAATATTAAATATAATATATTAGCTAGACTAGAGATATTAAATCTTTTATAGGTTCCTAGGCTAAACCTTAGGCTTAAAGGAACTTATATTATCTATTAAAATAGTCTAAAGGTTAATAAGTTTTTATATCCTTTAGTATATCCTGTTAAGGAGATTTAATATAGCTCTTACTTACTTAATTACTATATATTTATTAGTTATATTAATAATACTAAGGAGTACTTATTATAACCTCTATTAATAATTAATAAAATAATAAAAAATACTATGTAGAGATTATTTTAAGCTAGGAGTACTCTATGTATTAATTATAAGAGAGACATAGGTACTAGGAGGAATGAACTAAAGAGCTATTTATTAGATATTTAAAGCTTCTTTAGATACTTATTTTTAGAGGCTTTATTATAATAATAAGTAGTATAGTAGATTAAGATATAAATAATAGTTCTTAAAAGTAATATTTATAATAAACTAAGAGAAAGGTTAGTACTAATAATAAAATAAACTAATACTTATTATTTTAAAGTAAGTATATTATAAGCCTCCTAAACTATACTTACTATAAAAGATTATTATAAAGATACTGATAAACTTATAAGTTATATATGTCCTCTACTTCTCTATATATAATAATATATTTTTAAGTTAACATATTATTATAGAGTACTTATATTAGAGTTTTTAATTACTAGATAAGAAAAACATTATTTTTAATATTTATAGAGTAACCTTAGCTCTCTTAGGATTAAATTATAGCTCTAATAGAATTACGCCCAATAAGGAGTCCTATAAGGGAGAGTTTAAAATAATTTAGCTATTTCCTTTTACTTTAATTTATTAACTATTAACTATAGGGTATATCTCCTAAGTAGAACCTATTTAAGATATCATAATAGAGATTTCTAGAATATAAAAAAAGGTTAAGTAGTTTTAAGAATAAAGATAATAATTTATAAGTATAGCTATAAGCTAGTAGGAGGGGAATGAGTTATTATAGGCTAGGTAATATCTAATAGCTTAGAAGTATCTAATCTAAAAGGGTCTAGTTTATAAGGGTCTAACCTAGGAGAGCTCATTATTATTATTTATATACTAAGGATATAGAAGGGAAAATAACTTATAGATTACTATAAGGTAAATATTAGGATAGGATAAGATAGACTTAGCTGCGCGACCTTCGGAAGACTCCCTTAGCGCATAGACCTATTGAAGGAAGACTATAGAGTAGGGCATAGGAGAGAGGAGCGTAGTAGATAAGAAGATAGTATTAATATTATTATTATAATTAGTACCTTAATAACCCTATACCTCGTTTTTTAGTAATTTCTTAGTAAATCTACGCCCGATTTAGATAATCTCTTTTAATTAGATCTGCGAATTATTCTATATATCTTTTAAGCCTATTCTTAATATTCTTACTTATTTATAGGTAGAGCTATATTATTTATTATCTTTCTAGTTCCCTTTAGTTCTAGCCCTTTCTAATAGTACCTAGAGGCGGATTCTTTTACTCTTTTTAATAGCTTTTATAAGCTTCTTAGAAGCTTCTTAGAGAGTTAGGTGCCTTTGCTACGTCCGTACGTCCCCGCTATTAATATATATATATATATATATATATATAATCTACTTTGAATATAATAATAACTTAAGAAATTTATAAGTAACGAATAATAACGATATAAATAATAATAAAAACATAGTTTAAGGAGAGGAAGATATTCGCAGACCTACCTTAGTTCTAAGGGAATAGTAATAGCTATGCTTTCTTATAGAATTAAGGTAGGAACGACGTAGACCCTAAAATCCTCCCTTTCTCTTTTTTTTATGCTATTAGTAGGTTCTAGCGAGCATATTCCTTTCCTTACCTCCTTATATATTATTATAACTACTATTATTTAACTAGCGAGTTATAGCTAATATAGCTAAGATAGCTATATATAATACTAATATAGAGATTAGTAGTCTTGCTAAGCTAATAAGTATAGCGAGATTAACTAGATTAGTAACTAGAGACTAATAAACCCCTTATTATTATAGCCCTAAGTACTAAGAGCGACGTCCTAACTTTAGAGAGATATTAATATAGAGAAGCTATAAATTCTTCTAAGATAAGAATATTATTAGGAAGACCCTTCTATATTAAGTAATAAGACTTAAAGTAGATCTAAAATAGCCTAGAGTAATAAGATCGAGGTTACTAGACCTTTCCTATATTTATTTAGTTATTTAGTTTATACTATTTCTTTTTTTACTTTATTTAAAGAAAGTTATACCTACCTACTTTATCTTTTTATTTAGAAGATATTATAATAATAACTTTACTTTATTAACTATAATACTCTATTACTTTAACTATATAATATTAACTCTAATATTTATAGACCTATAAGTATTATATCTTCTTCTTCCTTAGCTAATCTAGATATTAGATCCTCTTCTAATAAGGGGAAATAGCTTAAAGAGAGATTTATAGGAGCTTTATTTAGTAAGATATAACCTCGTGCTATAGGGTAGCTAGCCTCTAATAATAATATAGATAGGTTTATAAATCCTACTTCTAGGATAGGAGTAACGCTCTTAAGTACTCTATATTCCCCTAAAAGAAGTTATACTAATTAGGATATTATAGCCCTTACTAATCTCCTTATAAAACGTCCTACTATTATAATAATAACTCCCTATTTAACTAGAGCGCCTAAGTTTATTAGTACTAATATCTCTAACTTTATTACTAATTATAAGAGCTTTTTAAAGCTTTGCTATAAGACTAATAAAGATATAAAGAACGAGGTCTATATATATAGCTCTAGTAACTATTAAGACGTAGTAAAATCTTATATTAGTAGAGCTAAGACCTAGAAGGAAGCTAAAGAGAGACTTCTATACTAATTCGGATTTATAAACCCGAAGTCTTATTAAGATCCTAATAAGGACCTTTAGAACCTAGTTATAAGATCTTATATTAAGGATAATAACCCTTCCTATATTATAGCGTTAATTACTACTATTTAATAGCTTTAATAGAGAGCTATCTAGTATAGAGACCTAGAACTTACTAATACTAAGCTTATTTATATTACTTATTACTATCTTTTAGAGAGAGCTATTAGAGCTATAGCCTGAAGTCTTAGCTACTAGCTTATTAAGGTTATTTTAAAGTAGTAGGTTATAATAGAAGACGCCCTAATTAAATAGTCTACTACCTACTAGGAACTTTAATAGTTATCTAGCTTTATTAAGCCTAAGCTAATAATAACGCTTTATATCCCTACGAAGATAATTCTAATAAGGTAGAGGGCTAAAGCTAAGGAACCCTCTATAGCCTAGACTACTAGCTTAATTATTAACTCTCTTATAGAGAACTTTAAGACCTTAAATATTAATAGGGCTAATTATAAGATGGATATCTTAACTCTTATTAAGAGAGTTACTAGCTAAGGAGATAATACTTTTAATTTAAACGTTATAGAAGCTATTAAACCTTATAAATAATAATTATAGGACTATTTATAGATTTAATACTAATAATAGTAATACTTTTACCTATAAGCTAGATATAGGGACTACTAAGGAGGATATTAATAATACTAGAGATTTAGAAGAGGTAGAGCAAGAGGAGGCTATAGAGGCTTCTACTAAGATAGATCACTATAGTATATGCCTTTCTAGGCTATAGGGGCCTGCTAGTTTTATAGCGCTATTAACTATATTATTATTAGCTGCGTTAAGTATCTCGAGGCTAGCTAGAATAGGGTCTACTACTACGTATTACCCTACTACTTTATTAGCACCCTAGATATAAGTACTAAGGTTAAGATAGGTATTATTAATAAAGGCTATAACTATAAATTAACTAATAGTTAGACGATTTTGAAGTATATCCTAATTAATAAGGATACCTTTATATACTATACTATTACTACGAGTAAGTTAGTAGAGAAATAGTAGCTAAAGCTTCTAGAGGAGGTTATAAGAGTTATTAGTTATAATAAGATATACCCTAAACTATCTATTAGCTTTATAAATTTATTAAAAGATACTACTTAATTATATAACTTTATAGATATAATATTCTTTAGCTTTAAAGTAAAGAATTAATATATTAACCTAGTAGAAGATATTACTACTATAGAAAGAGGGAAAGCTAGAGGGTATTATATAGAACCTTATAATACTTATTATTACTAGGCTCCCTAAATAGTAGACCTACTTATAATTTAAGACCCTCCTATTCGAATTACTTAGAGAGTTATAGAGCTCCTAGATAATAAGGAAGATATTAAAAATACTATATTACTAGACGCCCCTAAGGAATAAGTTAAGTAGTAGAAGTAGGATAAATAAGATAAGCCTTAGATTTAATATAGTAATTTATAAACTAGCTATACTCTTACCCTTAAGCTATATAGCAAAAGAGTAAATAGGAAGGTAGCTATCCCTAAAGCCTTCCTTTATTAAAACTAGCCCGATTAGGATAGATTAGTCTATAACGCTACTAAAGCTATAATTACTAAGTATAAGGATAGATATAACTTAAAAGCGTAAGAGGTCTTCGTTCCTACTAATATTACGCTTCTAAATTAATTTAATAAAACTAGAGAGAGTAATAAGGAGCTATAGGAATAAATAAATTAATAGAATAATAATAAGAACTTTTCTAAAAGCTAAGTAACTTTAACTACTATTTCTATAGACTTACCTAAGGATTTATAAACTAAGGTAATTTAATTTAACTACTATATAATTAATCTTATCTTTAAGATAGGCGCTATAATAGAAGATTAGGATTTAGTATTACTTCTACTACCGAGACGTATTACTATCCTAGACTTTATTATAACCTACTAGTAGATTACTATTACTCTTTATAGCCCTGCGAATACGTTAATTAAGGGGATTATTAATAGTAGCTCTGCTATTAACCTTATTAGTAAAAGTTATATTAAGCGCTTAGGCTTATAGAGCGATATAGTTAAAATAAATATAGGGATCCGCAGGATTACTAATAGAGAGCAGAGGACCTAGTTCGCAAGCGTAATTATAAACGATATTTATATTAGTAGTAATTAGATTTAGGATATTAGCTTTTTTATTTTCCCTAAAAACGCTTATAATAAGGACCTAGTACTAAGAGCTCCTTTTATCTTAAAGGCTTAAATAACGCTAGATAATATATAGAACTAGATTATTAGAGTCCTTTAGTCTAGGAATATTAAGATTAATATCCTATTATTATTTTATATAAGAGACTTAACTACTTAGTTCCTAGAAATTATTACTAAGATAGATCGCTTTATTTCTTCTTAGTATTAATATACCCTCTTATCTCCTATAGAGGAGGGGAAATAGAGGCTACTACTAATAGACCTAATATAGTAATAAGCTTAGACTTTATAGGAGATAATTAATAAGTTAATAACGCTAAGGATAAGGAAGAGTTAGATATAACGCTAGGGAGTATAAGGATACGCTAGGATATTAAAGCGATTTAATAAGCTTTTAAAAGCTCTTATAACCTACTAGATAAAGTTAAGTAATAGTTAGACCTAGATAAGGAAGCTATTACTATTTTTAAAGAGTTTAGACTAATTTTTAATAAAATCCTAGAGACTATAATCTATAATAAAGTTACCCCTAAGCTTAATAAGATCTACGAAGCAATTATAAGTATAGGGTATATAGTAAGATATAATAGCTATAGTATTAATTATTAATATTATATTCGCAGACCTAAGAAAAGAATATTAAAGAAGAAAGTGCCTAGGAGGAAGTATAAGTTAGTATATTAGAAAGGTATTAAAGTTATTATAGCTATAGATACTACTTTCTCTTATAATAATTAGGAACCTATACTAATAACGCCTATATTACTAATAGAAGATATTAATACGATATATAAGATAAAAGATAAGAAGGTTTAACCTATTAATAACGCTATATTAGATAGTTTAACCCTAGATAGAGACCTAGAGTAGAAGTTAAAGGTATAGGTAAAGGCTAAGAAAAATATAATCCTAGATCCTAGCGCCCTATTCGCAGGCCTAGTTATACTAAAGTTTTTAACTATTAAGTAAGGAATAAGGCTTATAAGAGCTTAATAAGAAGCTATCCTTAAGACTATTAATTATCTATAGCTTAAAAAAAAGAAGCTCCTTTTAGCTATTCTTATTATAAGGGAGAAAGCTTTAGCCTAGGAATTTAAATACTATAGCTCTATATACCCTTCTATTATACTTCTATAGATAATTCGAATAGTATTATAGAAGGTATAGTAAGTAAAAGGAATCCTAATATTAAGAGGACTAGAGTAGGATATTATTATAATTCTAAAGGATAGACTAGAGAAGGGAATCCTTAAGTAAAGTTATATAGCCTATTATAATCTATTCTTCTTTATATAAAAGAAAGATAGTTAGATAAAACTTATTAACTTAGTAACTAAGAGAAATATAATTATAATATAAGATATAATATTACCCCCTTTAGCGGATAATTCTTTAGAAGACTTTGCTATATATTAACTATTATTACTACTAGACTTCTTCTTAGGATATAACTAAGTCCTATTAGACCCTATAAGTAGAGATTTAATAACGTTCGTATTACCTATTAGATTCCTATAGATATATATATTACCTTAAGGAGTAACGAACTTAGTCGCTTAGTTTATATAAGTTATACTTAGAATCCTATATAACCTTATCCCTAGCTATTATAAAGCCTTCCTTAATAATATTACTATTAAAGGACTAACTTTGCGATATAATAAAGAAGAGATTAAGTCTTATCTAGGGATTTATAGATTTATTTTAGAATACTTATAGAACGTTAATAAGGTCCTAGTTAATTTAGAGCTAGCGGAGTATATAATAGTAATAGTTAAGTTATAGTAAGCCTAGGAAGTAGTAACGATTATTAGCTATATTTATAATACTAATAGGCGTTATCTAGAGGAAGCGAAGATAGTTAAGATCTATAAATAGGCTACTTATACTAATTTAATAGAGTTAAGGGCTTTCCTTAGGATTATAATATTCTATAGATCCTAGGTAAAGGATTACTCTACTATTATAAAGCTATTTACTAACTTACTTAAGAAGGATACCTTATTTAACTAGGAGGAGAAGTAATAGATAGCTATAAATACCTTAAAAGTAATACTTATAAGGGCCCCGATCCTTATTACTATAGACTATAGCTCTAAAAGAGGAGATATCTACCTTATAGTTAATATTAGTAATATAGGATAGGATAGAATCCTAGGATAATTTATTAATAACTAGCGCGTAATCTCTCGCTTTAAAAGTAGTATTTAATTCGAACTAGAGCTATTATATAACGCTAGGAAGAAGGAATTATATAGTATTCTAAAAGCTTTATAAAGGATATATAACTATTTATATAGATAATACTTTATCCTAGAGATAGATACTTAGATATTAGTTATATAACTTAATAGAGTAGCTATAAGCCTCCTAGGAGCCCTTATTACTTACTAGATTATATAAATTTAAATATTTAACTTCGAAGTATAATATATTTATAATACTTAGAATATAATAGTAGATAGCTTATTATAAAAACCCTAGGGACTTTTTAATATTATTAATAAGGAAGCTAAGGGGGAGATTAACTCTTAAATCGATTTATAGATCTTCTTTATAAATATAGAAGCTAGTTCCTTTTTTAATTACGCTTAATACTATAATAATAAGTAATATATAGAGGAGGTCTTAGTAGGAAATATAGAGGTTATTAGTAATATAATAAATATCCTAGATATACTTCTTAATAATTCGCAGACCTATTTAATATATTCTTAATAAATAGCTTATTATTTAATAATATAGAGACGCCCTCTAGGAATTTAACTAGTAAAGTATTATAACTTTAAGACTAGAGCGTTAGATTATTATATTTATAACTACTTACTTTTTACTAGACTAATAAATTAAAAGCTAATACTATAATTAGTTATTAATAATCTTATATAGTAGAAGAAACTAATTATAAAGGCTTATAAAGAGAGTAGTTATTAAGGTAAGTAAGCTATAGCTAGAAGACTATCTAATTGCTATATCTAGGCTAATATATATATAGAGATTAGTAAATCCCTAAAGAGTTACTCTAATTACTAAAAGAGGAGAGCTTAATATATAGATAATATAAGGCCCTATAGCTCTCTAAAGGGATTACCTTTTTACTAGGATATTATTAGATATATAGGGAATAAGTAAGTAATACCTTATTAAGGTAAGGGATTTACTAATAGGATAGCCTAAAGCTTACTAGCTTAAGAGAGCGACTTTAGCTAAGATTACTAAGTTTATTTAAGAAGAGATTATTTACTACTATAGACTATATAGTAAACTTATTATTAATAGAGGGCTAGAGAATAAGGATGCTATTATTAAGTTTAATAAGAAATATAATATAAGGAGGAAAGTAATATCTATATATAACCTAAGGGCTAATAGTATAATTAAGACTAGTTATTAGCTAATTACTTATATATTATTAATATAAACTAGAGGATAAAGAGATATTAACCCTTAGCTATACCTTCCTACTACCCTATTTATAAACTAATTAAGTATTTATACTTTAACTAGCTTTAGCTCTTTCTACTTACTATATAGGTTTAAACCTATTACTCCTATTAAGACCCTAATACTAACTTAGAGGGTTCTTAATTAGGATTTAGTAATAATAAAGGAAGAGGAGGTTTAAATATATCTTTAAGCCTTCTTATAACTTAATAAGGATAGAAAATAAGCTAAAAAGATAATTAATAGTTAATATAAGAAAGCTATAGAGTACTATAATAGTTAATATAAGAAGACTATAAAGAAGGAGAGGCTAGAGGTAAGTAATTTAGTACTATTATTTAATATTAAGGGCTCTATTAATAAGTTATCTATTAAAAAGCTTAACTAATAATAGTAAGGCCCCTTTTATATCCTTTTATAAGCTCTAAAAGCTCTATTATATTAATTAGTAATATTAATAAGTAATAAGGTTATTAAAAAGATATTTAATAGGAATTAACTTTATAAATCTATTTAAGCTCCTAAAGGGTATTAGGAACTAGGTAATTTAGATATTTATAGATCTAATTTAGAAAGAAACCTAGTAAAAGTCTTCCTAGCGCTAGGGAATAAAGAGTATAATAATTATAAACTTAAAGAAGAGGAGGAGGAACTTATAATACCTAGGGAAAATAATTAGAAAAAAGAGGAAGATTTATTATATTTAATAATATAATTAAATTAGTATTTAAAGGACTTAGAGAAAGTAATTAAAGTTTTAAAAGCTAGATAATAATTAGTTATTAAGATTCTTAAAATAATAAAAGAGGAAGAGAAGGAGTATATTAAAATAGAGGATCTAGGGGATATATAAAGTTTCTTTTATTATAACTTATTTTAATGAATAATTTATAAACTTATTCTAATTTCCCCTTCTTTTTATCTCTTAATTTAAAAGTTTAAGATTCTAGGGATATTATTCCTAAACTTTAGGAATAAGGGTAAGAGATAGTATTAGTAACTCCTTACTTATTTAAAGTATACCCCCTTATTACTATTAAATAGAATAATAGCTTAGATAACTTTAATATCTATTAGTAGTTATAATAGGGTAATTAAGCCTAGGAAAATATAAGATCTTTAGCCTCCTAGTAATAATACTATTACTACCCCTCCTTATTAAATAAATATAAGATTAATAACTTAAAAATAAGAGAGAAGAAGAGAAAGGGAAAGAGGGTATTAAAATGATAGTTATTAGCCCCTAGTAGGGATATTAATAAACCTTTCTTACTCCCCCCTTTTTTCTTAGAAAAGATTATTACTAATATTATATTACTTATTACTAAAGAGAAAGAGAAGAATACTTATAAAAAGGATTATATTAATTTTTATACGTAGATATACTTTAACTTTAGCTTTATAAACCTATTTATATATTATTTACTTTAACTTCTTATTAAAACCTAACTAGCTTCTTATTCTCTTTTTCCTTTTTACCCCCCCCTTATATATTATATAAATATATCTAGAAACCCTATTTTCCTATCTTAATTTATAATATAAAGCCCTAAGTAGTTTATAATTTCTATAAGGTTAAACTCTAGAGGTAGCTCTATTATAAAAAAAGTAATAAGAGTATATAAATCTAGCTTTAGGGTAATATTCCTAGGCTTATTAATAATATTTATTATAAAGGAGCGAGAAGTTAAACTTAGTTATAGCTATAATTATAATATCTATTAGAATTTAGAACTATAAGATCTCCTTAATACTATTAAATTCTCTACTCCTCCTTACCTTATTATTATACTTAATTCTATACTTATAGCGCTTATAGATACTTAGATTATTATATAAGTAACTCTCTTAAGTTCTATAAAAGACCTAATTAGTATAAGGAGTACTTAGTATAGAGATATACTTAAAGTATAGTTTATAAATATAAACGCTAGATATAGGGTTCTTAGTAGTATAAGCCTACTCTTTATAATAAATATAAGGTACTATATTATAACTACCTTAGGATTAAATAAATAAGCTATATATAGGTACTATAAGCTAAAAGACCTTTATTTCTTATAAGCTAGTAAGAAAGGTAATAGAGGTATAGATAAAGACTTAATAGTAGAATTCTCTAGACCCCTTAGTTACTCTAAATATTTATTTAAAGTCCTATTAACTAAGATAAGCCTTTTAAAAAGCTAGCTTTATTACCTTAGTAGTCTTATTAGAGAATATTTATAATATAAAAGCTACCTCTAAGTATTTATTACTAAGGATATTAAGTTAAAGCTAAATAAGGCTTATAGCTACTTAAGAATTATAATTATTAGCTAGAGGGTATAGGGATATTAAAAAGAAGGGAAGGAATACCTAAAGTTAGTTATTAGAGTATTAGATAAAAAGAGGTATATTACTTTTTTTTATTTTAAGTATAGGGATATTAAAACTAAGGACCTAAAGGATTATTACTAATAGGAGATTATAAGAGCGAGGTTAATTAGTATTTTCAACGCCTAAGATAAAGAAGTTATAATTAGTTATAATAAGAAGATATAATTTATAAATATAAGAGAGAAAGTATAAAGGGGTTAAATAAAGATTAAAGTAGCTAGCTAAAGGTAGTTATTATAGGGGAAGAAGTTAATAATAGAGGATAGAGGAGAATATTTATTTAATTTATAACTAAGCTACTTATTTTAATAGCTACTACTAATTATTATTTCTTTTATTCTTTCTATATATATAACTACCCTAATTTACTATTTTATTTATTATAGGTTTTTTATCCTAGGTTTATTTTACTTTATTAAAGCTAAGGAGAGTAAGGGAGGAGAGTTAATTATTCCTTTTATAAGCTACTAATAAATTACTATATTATTAAAGTAATTAGTAGATATAAAAATATACTCCTTACCCTTTAAGCCCTCTAATTTCTCTCTCCCCCTTTTAT
>JAVHLU010001939.1:0-23244 GCA_036785755.1 Colletotrichum ledebouriae
TTAGTCTTATAGTAAAGCTTTAAAAAGCTCTTATAGTTAGTAATAAAGTTAGAGATATTAGTACTAATAAACTTAGGCGCTCTAGTTAAATAGGGAGTTATTACTATAATAATAGGATATCTTATAAAGAGATTAGTAGGGGCTATAATATCCTAATTAGTATAACTTCCCTTAGGGGAATATAGAGTGCTTAAGGGTATTACTCCTATCCTAGAAATAGGATTTATAGACCTATCTATACTATTATTAGAGGCTAGCTACCTTATAGTATAAGTATATATCTCGCTAAATAAAGCTCCTATAAATCTCCCTTTAGGCTATTTCCCCTTATTAGAAGAGGATCTAGTATTTAAGTTAGCTAAGGAAGAAGAAGATATAATACTTATAGGTCTATAAGTATTAAAGTTAATATTATATAGTTAAAGTAATAGAGTCTTCTAGTTAATAAAGTAAAGTTATTATTATAATATCTTCGAAATAGAAAGATAAAGTAAGTAGTTATAGCTTTCTTTAAATAAAACAAAAAAGGAAATAGTATAAACTAAATAACTAAATAAATATAAGAAAGGTCTAGCGATATCGATCTTACTACTCTAAGCTATTATAGATTTACTTTAAGTCTTATTACTTAATATAGAAGGGTCTTCCTAATAACGCTCTTATCTTAGAAGAATTTATAGCTTTATTATATTAGTATCTCTTAAAAGTTAGTATATCGCTCTTAGTACTTAGAGCTATAATAGTAAGGGGTTTATTAGTCTCTAGTTACTAATCTAGTTAATCTCGCTATACTCGTTAGCTTAGTAAGACTGCTAATTTCTATATTAGTATTATATATAGCTATCTTAGCTATATTAGCTATAACTTTCTAGTTAAATAATAGTAGTTATTAAGTTCGGAATTACGCCGGAGCCCCTTCGCAAAAAGACTATAACAAATTTACCTAGTTCGCAGGCATAATTTAGGAAATACTATATAGGTATTCTAACCTATACCCTCTACTAGTTAAGGAAAATAATATAGGAACCCTATATATTCCTACTACTCGCAAGCAAACCCTCTAAATATTACTATATAAAGTTAGACGCGCGCTGCACCGGGGCTAATTATATTAGAGCTAAACGGGCTACTAAGGCTCTTATACCCTAGAAAAGCTACTATATAAGATAACTCCTTAACCTAAAAGGTCGACCTTCTAGCAAGTTGCTAAAGGTAAAAGCCACTATATAAGATAACTCCTGAACCTAATAGGTTAACCTTCTAGTAAGGTACTACAGGTACTATAAACGCTACTATATAAGAGGTACCTCCTTAACTCAAGACGTCTTTCCTAAGAGGTTCTTATAGCTAGAAGTATAAGAAGCTCTGCTATAACTAGGGCTTTATACCTCTCCCTCTTCCTTATCCTTATCCCTTAACTATATTAGTACTAAACCCTATATATAAAAACGCTAAGCTTGCGCAAAGCATACCCTTTAATATTAATAATATATAAGAGCTTACTAGAGAGTTTAGTATTAATATAATTAATAAAAGCTACTCCTTCTTTAACTACTCTATTATATATAGAAAGTATATTATTAGTATAGCTCTTAAGAGGGCTCTTATTAATACCCCTAGAGGGGATACTTATTATTATATTATAACTAAGTAAGTAGACTTAGTAATAGAAGCTAGGCAGGTTATTATATACCCTATAGAGTAGCCCTTTTTTAAGTAGGTCCTCCGCACTATTAAGGTAGAGGTAGCCTAAGCCCCTTAGGGGAACGTCGGTAAGTATAGCTTACGCTAAATAGAGAGAGCGTTACTAATAATAGAATAGTTCTAGCGGACGAAGCGGTAATAGAGGCGGTATTAGTAGCGCGGGTAGTGCGTAAGAGGAAAAGTTAATAGTTTTATAGTCTATTAAATAATTAAAAACTATATTATTATCGATATAAAGTTAAAGATCGTAAGGCTATCTAGTAGGGCACGTATAGGTATAGCTATAGTTAGGAAAGGATCACGTGACCGAAGGCTATGTATTATTAGGAGGCGCGGAGTTAGAAGGTCTATTGCACTTAAGCAGGTAAAATCACTATGCAGTGGCTAGAGGACATAATAGTAGTTATAATAACATATAAGGGGGTAAGGAAAGGAATATGCTCGCTAGAACCTGCTAATAGTATAAAAAGAGAGAAAGGGAGGATTTTAGGGTCTGCGTTATTCCTACTTTAATTCTATAAGAAAGCATAGCTATTACTATTCCCTTAGAACTAAGGTAGGTCTATAAATATTTTCCTCTCTTTAAACTACGTTTTTATTATTATTTATATCGTTATTATTTATTACTTATAAATTTCTTAAGTTATTATTATATTTAAAGTAGATTAATTATATATATATATTTATATTAATAGCGGGGATATATAGACGTAGCGAAGGCACCTAACTCTCTAAGAAGCCTATAAAGGCTATTAAAAAGAGCAAAAGAATCCGCCTCTAGGTACTATTAGAAAGGGCTAGAACTAGTAGGAACTAGAAAGATAATAATTAATATAGCTCTACTTATAAATAAGTAAGAATATTTAAAAGTAGGCTTAAAAGATATATAGAATAATTTATAGATCTAATTAAAAGAGATTATCTAAATTAGGCGTAGGTCTGCTAAGAAAATACTAAAAAATAAGGTATAGGATTATTAAGGTCCTAATTATAATAATATATATACTATACTAAAGTCCGCTACGCTCCTCTCCTCCACGCTCTACTCTATAGTCTTCCTGCAACGGGTCCGTGCGCTAAGGGAGCTTTTTAAAGGTTGCGCAGCTAAGTCTATCTTATCCTATCCTAGTATTAAGAATAATTATAAAACTAATACTATAATTCAGGATATAAATAATATTAATATAATAAATAATCATAATAATAACAATATAACTAATAATAATACTATTAATAACTAGTTATCGGACGTTCGAGAAGATAACTATAAATTGCATTCTAAACACGCTTCGTATAGTAATTCGGAGAGTACTACTATTAGTAATAATAGTAGACGTAATTCCAAGTTAATAATATAACTACCCTCTATAACAGAAGAAGCTGAAAAATAATATAATTGGGTTGAATATGAAGAAAGTGTACTTTTCACCCTATAAGATATCCCAGTCTTAAGGGAGTACCTATACTATAAAAATAATCATAATAGTAATAACGCTAAAGCTACTAATATAATAAATAATAAGAATAATAATATAACCATAAATAAAGCTTCTTATATATTAGCTGCAACTACTCTTAATAAGCCACCTACCTATAAGCAACTAATTAGCTCTCCACACATAGAAAATTAGATTCAAGCTATGCTTATAGAGATAAAACAACTTAAAGATAATTATACTTAGAATATTATACCCAAACCTAGGGGAGCTTATCCCCTAGAGGGCCGCTAGGTTTATAAAATAAAGCATAATAATAATAATAATAATATATAACTATAATAATATATAAGTATAATAATATATAACTATCAATAGCTTAATATATAAGCTAAATAAAGCCTTATATTGCTTAAAATTAAAGCCCACGCCTATAGTATAAACATCTACGGTTAATACTACTTCATTATAACTTCGAGGTCTCTCCTTATGATAAAGCAGTATTTATATTAAATAATAAGAATAATAACTATAAAGCTATTCCAGCTTGTCATATTAATAATATGCTATTATCTATTAAGAATAATAATACTTATATCTTTACATATATTAACCTATAAAAGCATCTAAGACTTTAATACTTAGGGGAGCCTAGTATCTTCCTAGGAGATAAAATAATAATAGACCGTATAAATAAATAGTTATATATAAAACAAATAAGGTATACTAAAAGGATACTTAATAAATATACTAAGACCTAAGTCTATAGGCCTTATACCCCTATAGATAATAATTTAAAGTTATATAAAAACAACAAATATATAACTAATGAGGAAATATTATAATATTAATAAGAGATCAGAGCCCTATTATACCTAGCTTTGAAAATAAGGCTAGATATTACCTTAGCGGTTATAAATTATGCGCGTTATAGTAGTAATCCCTCTAAAGAGCACTTTATAGCTCTTAATAGAATATAGGGATATATAGATAAGTTCCCTAACTACGGTTTAATATATAACTATAGTAAGGATATACCTAATAATAATATAATTAGATTTACAGATTTAGATTAGGCACGATATCTAAATAATCAAAGGTTAACCTCAGCCTATATATTTACTCAGGGTTTATATAATATTATATGCTATTCTTCTTCTAAATAAAAAGCAGTAGCCTTATTAAGCTGCGAAGCCGAATATATAGCTTAATCTAATCCAGAAAAGAAAGCTCTCTATATATATAATAGCTATAACTCTATGCTTAATGAATTAGGCTATAATAGCCTTATAAAGCCTAAAATACTTATACATAATATCTCAGCTTGAAAAGTAGCTAAGAATTCTGAATTTCATAAAAAGGCTAAGTATATTAATATAAAATATTATTTTACAAAGAATCTAGTTACTAAAGAAGAAATATTCCTCTTTTATCTGTAGTCTAGTAATAATATTGCGGGTATATTAATAAAGCCCTTAGGCAAAATAAAATTTCATAACCTATTAAGTATAATAGTTAGTAATAACAATAATAATATAAATAATAATAATATAACTAATAACTTAGAGAATAACTATATTATAGATCTAAATTATTAGACTGCAATAACTATATATTATTATAAAAGTGTAGTTTTCCTTTTATACCTATGAGAGTCAGGCTTTTAGGTTTTTCTACTAGTAATTATTATAATACTCTAAGAATTTCATCCTTACTTTTCCTACTAGGTTTTAAGAGTTTTTATATTAGAGTAAATAACTTATAAAAAGAGTGTGATATAACGTAACATAATTTAAACAATAAGCTATATATATATAAATATATACCTTACGGGGGGGTGTAAGAATACCGAAGGTATATCTTAATAATTTCGGTATATCTTAATAATTTCTATTATAATCTTATTAAGTTCTTTTTTTTTAAAGTTTGAAATTACGCCGCAGCCCCTTCCAGAAAGACTATAATAAATTCCCCTAGTTTATAAGTATAATTAGGGAAATATTATATAAGTATTTTAACCTATACTCTCTACTAGTTAAGGAAAGTAATATAGGAACCCTATATATTCCTACTACTTATAAGTAAACCCTCTAAATATTACTATATAGAGTTAGATACGCGCTATACTAGGGCTAATTATATTAGAGCTAAACGGGCTACTAAGGCTCTTATAGCCTAGAAAGGCTACTATATAAGTTAACTCCTTAACTTAAAAGGTTTACCTTTTAGCAAGGTATTATAAACGCTACTATAGAAGAGATAACTCTTTTATAAAAGAGGTCTTTCCTAAGAGGTTCTTATAGCTAGAAGTATAAGAAGCTCTACTATAAGCAAGGCCTTATACCTCTCCCTCTTCCTTATACCTATAACTTATAATAAATCCTTAAAGATACTAGCACTAGACCTTATATATAAAAACGCTAAGCATATATAAGGTATACCCTTTAATACTAATAATATAAAAGAGCTTATTAGAGAGTTTAGTATTAATATAATTAATAAAACCCGCTCTTTTATTAACTACTCTATTATATATAGAGAGTATATTATTAGTATAGCCCTTATAAGGGCTCTCTTTAATACCCTAGGGGACCCTATAAGGCGTAATAGTATTATAGTTAAGCAAGCTAACTTAGTAGTAAAAGGTAAGTAAGTTATTATATACCCTATAGAGTAGCCCTTCTTTAAGAAGGTCCTCCGCACTATTAAGGTAGGGGCAGCTTAGGCCCTTTAGGGCGTAAACGTCGGTAGGTATAGCTTAGGCTAAATAGAGAGAGCGTTGCTAATAATACTATAGCTATGAAGGCGTTAGCTAATCTAATTAAATAAGAGGACTGCTTTAACTATATAAATCTATAAAGTCTAAAACGGCTAATATATAGAATACTACTTACTAAAGATAGTAACGACTTCTAGCGGATAAAGCGGTAATAGAGGCGGTATTAGCAGCGCGGATAGTGCGCGAGAGAAAAGGTTAATAGTTTTATAGTCTATTAAATAATAAAAAACCACGTTATTATTAATATAAAGTTAAAGATCGTGAGGCTATCTAGTATAATAGGTATATATAAGTATAGCTATAGTTAGGATAGTTATAATCACGTGACCGAAGGCTATATATTATTAGGAGGCGCGGAGTTAGAAGGTCTATTGCACTTAAGCAGGTAAAATCACTATGCAGTGGCTAGAGGCCATTATAATCTTATAAAGGTTAAATAAGCCTTAATAAATACCTATAGTATATATAGTTATACAACTATATAATACCTCTTTAATAACACTTTACCAACTATAAAACATAAAATGATGACTATAAAGGTTTTTCGCCTAGGGAGTAAATAGTTTAAAACTCTATATAAATTCTAATAATATTAATATCCTTATATATATATATATATTTATAATCCTTAGCTTTATAGCTATTAATATATAAAAATCGCGCACGGACCACATAGTGATTTAAGCACGATTCTGCCCAATAAGCCTGATAATTAGCCGCTTTATAGCTACGTTTTAGAATATCTTTCCCCTTACTTCGTGAGGTAGGATATATAACTTCGAAATAATGTTATTAATATTTAACGATTTCTGTATTAATCCTTTTCAGGAAAAATGCTTCCTTATGCTTAAACTTTCCAGCTTTTATTACATTATTAATTAGTCTATTAGTATTTACTATTCAGGCTGTTTTACCGCCCCTTTTGCTACCTATATACCTATTCTTACAGTTACTATTTATAGTAGGGGATCTAAAACGTCGCTCATCATATTAGTAATAACTTTAGAAGTAGTAAGTTAGAAGTAGAGGCTAAATTATTAGTAACTAAAGCTTACAATCTCTATTAGTATAATAATTATATATAAGAGGAGGCTTAGGATCGTTAAGTAATAAATATTATCTCTTTAGTATATTAATCCTTACTAATCTATAGTTATAGTATAATAATAAAGCTAACTAATAATCAGTATTAGCTTTATAAATACTAGTATAAGAAGGGAATAAGGGTAAGTATAATATAAAGTCTAAATAGTTAATAATATTAAGTTAGGTTAGGAACTAGCTAGCGAGGTAGGAATAATATAGGAAGGCTAATAAAGTAGTTTATATAATAGGTTATATAACTAATCGCTAGCTCCTAGTTATTCTAACCCGGGCCACGGATCTAAAGCCGGATCTAACCTACCGGGCGAGTAGGAGTCTCCTACCTACTACGTAGGTAAGCGAATATTCCCATATAAACTACTACCATACTTATAACTAGATATCTATATAGTAATAATATATACTTATAATTATACTCTATTATAATTAAGGGGCTAGAGGATATTATATAAGCTTCTATATAGACCTATAAAGAGTAATATTACTATATTAGATATCTCCTACTTTCGCTAGTATACCTATAAAGTCTTTAAAATAACTAGCTAAGCCTAGTTATACAAGAACTAATTCTAGCGCTTTGACCTAAGGGCTTAAATTACATACCTTATAAGCTATACCTCCTCTAACCTATATTAATTATAATACCTAGTTAGGCGAGAGGTTATTACTATATAAGGTATTTAGTTTGATAAAACGTAAAGGTTTAATAGTAATATTAATATATAGAAGGATAGCTTATAAGAGATAAACTAGGAGGATATTAGGGATTATTATAATAATATTATTAAATTAATAAAACCCTGATAAGTACTATACTTAGATAATGCTAAGGATAGTAAAGAAGCTAAATAGTTACTCTTAACTCAATAAAGAGATATAGACGAGGCTAATATACCTACTAAGCTCTAATTAAGTTAAAATAAGTTTACATACTCCTAAGCTAAGTTCTAGCTTATTACTCTATTTTAATCTCCTCTCTTATTATCCTTCCTAGTAATAGAGGAACTCGAGGTAAAGGGGTATAGGGCTAGTATTACGAAATCTAAGAAGTTTAGAATAACCTTAAGAACCTCTTATAAAGTAATATTCCTAGCTAATATAAAGCTAAGTAAAACTTAGTAATACGATAACCTTCATACCTACTTATAGTCTAGCTAACCTAGTATTAATAAGAAGTATAGCTACGTATTAAGCTATAAAGCTAGGGCCCCCTTATTTAGTTTAAAAGTAATTAATAATTCTACTATAGATAGGTTAAAGAGGTTTCTATTAAGAACTTACTAGAGAGATTTATTATTATTACCCTTATCTTATAGCTAATTAGCTAATTACTTACTAGTGAATAAGTTTAGAGAAGCTAAAGTATTATACCTAGATAGCTATAAGTAATCTAAATTATAAACTAAGATACCTAGTATAATAATGTAAGCGTATAAAGTCCTTAGCTATTACTAGGTATATACTTATAAATTAGATAACTCTAGAAGGCTAGGTAAAGTTAAAGCAAGACTTATTATAAGAGGAGATTAATAGCTTCACGATCTAAGGGATATATATATTATAACCTTAGTAGGGATATGCTTTAGGACTCTAATCGTAGTTATAAACCGATTTAATATAAACCTGTTATAGTATCATATAGTTAACGCCTTTATTCATACTAATCTTAATAAGGAAGTCTGTATAGAGATAGGACTAGGGTATTATACGAATAGCAATATCCTAAAGCTACCTAAGGCCCTCTATAAACTTCGCTGATTACTACTACTATACTAATAATATTTAAAGATAGGTCTTATAGTATATAGGTTTAGGGGAGTAGCTAGTAAAAACTACTACTAGTATAATAATAAGATCCTATTCTTCTTCTATATTAATAACTATATATTTATATACCCCCGTCTAAAGAGCTAAAAGCTAGAGTACTAATCTATAAACTTCAATTATAATACTACCTTAAAGGAGGTAAGGATATTTAGTAGTTTCTAAGATTTAAAGTTATATAAGACTAACCTAACTATAAGCTATAGCTATTATAGTTATCCTTCTTTAAAAAACTATTGAGTTCGGAATTACGCCGCAGCCCCTTCGCAAAAAGACTACAACAAATTCACCCAGTTCGCAAGCATTAAAGCTTCTTAATCATAAGCCTATAAGAGATTATAAGACCCTAACAGTATAAAATAAACTCCTCCCTTATAATAAAGAGGTAATAAAGAGTAGGATTATAAGGTATTAGTAGAAAATAGGATCCCTCCTATATACTATAGTAATTACTAGACCCAATATCTTATTTATAGTTAGTAAACTCGCTAGATTTAGCCAAAGCCCTAGGCCTCGTTACTATATAATAATACACCGCGTTATATAATACCTCATATATATAAAGGGACTATACCTAGATTATAAAGTCCCTAAGGGATTAACTAAAGCCCTCGAAGTAGTATTAAATATAAGATTAACTAATAATACCCTAGATAGAAAGAGCTTATAATTATTCACTATAAAGCTATTTAAAGGAATAATCTTATAGAGGGTTAATAAGTAGAGTATAGTTATAATATTAACTATAGAAGTAGAGCTTCTAGCTCTCTTATAAGGAGTAAAAGAGGGATTATTTATAAGCTAGCTTATTATAGCTTTATAAGTCTCTCTCCTAAATAATAAACCTTTCGTATTTATAAGTATAACTATTAACACTACGCTGAAGGTTATAATCTAGTATAATAACCTATAAACTATAGACCTCGTTATAAAAGAGATAATCTAGCTATAAATAAGGCTCCGTTATATTAATATCTATAACTACTAGCTATATTAAGAGGTTAACGAGGGATATATTAAGGTTACTTATACCCCTTTAGTAGAACTAATAGTAAATAGCCTTACTAAAGGCCTCTTATAATAGTCTTATAAGAGGTTTATTATATAAGTAGGCCTTATTAATAAGTTACACCTAATCGTAGAGACCTAGAAGAGGGGGTAGTAGCGAGAAGCTACTACTAGTAGCGCTAGACCTAGAGTAGGGTAAATCTAATACCTATAGCTAAAGGGGCCCCTTATTAATACTAATTACTATTAAATTAACTTACTAAATACTACTATACCTATAACCTTATACCTTCCCTTATTAATATAGTAACTCTAATTAAATACCGTTGAGGTAAATAATAATAACTTACTTAATAAATAATATATATCTCTAAAGCTCTAGCTTAGGAGAAACGCCCTATATTCGAGGCATAGTTAACCTACCTACTTAGTTAAGAAGATCAGAGTTTCTTATAGGGAAACTATACCTAATAGTTAAATACTAAATAAAGTTATTACTAATATAAAAGGCAAGAGATTATGTAGCTAACTAAACCCTCTAGGTATAAGTAATTCTAATCCTCTTTACCTTCTTATAATATATAATAACCCCTCTTCTAAGCTAGTAAAGCCCTTAAAGGGTAGTAGTAATAAGTTAGACACCCCCTAGCCGCGCACTCCCCCCTAACCGCGCACTACTCCTATATAAAACCAGCATTTCTAGGAAGTTATATAGAGATACCTATAGAAGTAAACTTAATAGGATTTTATATATGAGTAGCCTATTATATATTGTCTCTAAAAAGAAGTTTTAAGCTTTTGAATACCTCTATCTTAAGTAAAAAAAGATTAAAATGTTTTATTTAATAGTTACTAGTATTTTTAATTTAGATCTAATAAATCTAATACAGAGGTTATTAAGTTACTCCTTCCTCTATAAGTATGATAAAAATATAAGATATAAGAATATTAAGTTAAGTCTTATATTATATATTTATTATATAGCTTAAAGGTAATAAAGTATTAAAAATTAAATCTTAGAAACTAAATTTACTTAAGAGATCTTAAATCTTAATTATAATGAATTAAGGAAAGAGATATATCTTGGAAGCTAGGTTTATAAAAACAAGATAGGATATTTTAGAAATATAACTTAATAGCCTAACTTAATATCTATTTTAGTTAATTCATTATATAATAATACTTTAAAAGCTTAAAACTTAAATAGTATAATATATATTATAGATATTTAAAAAGAAAACTAAGAAGATTCAAGATTCTAAGTATCTATATTACTTTTACCATCATTCTTAGGACTTTTACTAAATTAATAAGTAGGTTCGCAACTAGGGGGGGGGTGCGCTACTAGGGGTTAGTCCGACTTAACGCCTTATTACTAATAAGAATACCCTACTAAGATACCTTATAAGAAGTAGGGATAAATAGAGAATATTATAATACCTATATACTAATAATTAAGATTATCCTTATAATACTATTGAGCTCGGAATTACGCCGTAGCCCCTTCGCAAAAAGACTATAACAAATTTACCTAGTTTGTAGGTATAATTCGGGAAACACTATATAGGCATTTTAACCTATACCCTCTACTAGTTAAGGAAAGTAATATAGGAACCTTATATATTCCTACTACTCGTAAGCAAACCCTCTGAATATTATAGAGTCGGACGCGCGCTATACTAGGGCTAATTATATTAGAGCTAAACGGGCTACTAAGGCTCTCGTGGTAAAACTACTATATAAGATAACTCCTTAACCTAAAAGGTCGACCTTCGAGCAAGGTGCTAAAGGTGCTGCGAAAGCTACTATATGAGATAACTCCTTAACCCAAAAGGTTAACCTTCTAGTAAGGTGCTGCGAATACTACTATATAAGAGGTAACTCCTTAACTAAAGAGGTCTTTCCTAAGAGGTTCTTATAGCTAGAAGTATAAGAAGCTCTACTATAAGCAGGGCCTTATACCTCTCCCTCTTCCTTATCCTTATCCCTATAACCCACGATAAATCCTTAACTATATTAGCGCTAGACCTTATATATAAAAACGCTAAGCCCGCGCGAGGTATACCCTTTAATACTAATAATACGCGAGAGCTTACTAGAGAGTTTAGTATTAATACGATTAATAAAACCCGCTCTTTTTTTAACTACTCTATTATATATAGAGAGTATATTATTAATATAGCCCTTAAGAGGGCTCTTATTAATACCCCTAGAGGGGATACTTACTATTATATTATAGCTAAGTAAGTAGATTTAGTAGTAGAAGCTAAGTAGGTTATTATATACCCTATAGAGTAGCCCTTCTTTAAGCAGGTCCTCTATACTATTAAGGTAGAGGTAGCCTAGGCCCCTTAGGGGAACGTCGGTAAGTATAGCTTATGCCGACTGCTTTAATATAGAGAGAGCGTTACTAATAATAATATAGTAAAGATAGTAATAACTTCTAGTAGATAAAGTAGTAATAGAGGCGGTATTAGTAGCGCGGGTAGTGCGCGAGAGGAAAAATCGATAGTTTTATAGTCTATTGAATAATTAAAAACCACGTTATTATCGATATAAAGTTAAAGATTGTGAGGCTGTTAACGGGTATATATAAGTGTAGCTATAGTTAGGAAAGTTACGATCATATAACCGAAGGCTATGTATTATTAGAAGGCGCGGAGTTAGAAGGTCTGTTGTACTTAAGCAGGTAAAATCACTATGCAGTGGCCAGAGGCCATCCTTATAATACTATAACGAGGGATTAACGTAGCTATTACGAGGGGTTAGACCTAAGTTTATTTAATAAGAGGTTGCCATAATACTATTTATTTAAGCTAAAGAGGAAAAGGGGAAGTTTCCCTCTCTAGTAAAGATTTCGCTAGTCTATAGGGAATAACTAGGTAAGCCTTAGGTAAGCCCTAGGTAGCTCCTTAAGGTAATAAACCTAGGTAGAAGCCTAGGTAAGCTTAACCTAGGCATAGCTTATAATACTATCCCCCCTCCTAGCTAATCCCCCCCTAGGCATAAGCTAGGTTATTATTATTATCTATAACTAGTCTATATAGGGCTTTATACCTATCTACTATAGTAGTCTCTATAATAGCTTCTATAGGCTTCTAGGTAGGTTCTATATACCCCTCCTACTTAACTAGGACCTCGTACCTCTACCCTTACCTAACTACCTTCTATTATACTATATATATCTCCTCTATATACTACTTAAATTCGCTATTATTAGCTATAATTAATAGTATCTAGGGGTCTATCCTTATCTATATAGGTAAGGGGTCCTCTAGGAGCCTCTAGAGGAGGTCTATATAGAACCTTAGGTAGATATTACTAGGCATGTCTAACTTAATAATATATAGGCTTAGGACTCTAACTTTAGTATATTTATAGTATAACTATAATAGCTTCTTACTAGGCTTAGGGCTTTTATAGTTAGCTATTAAAAGCTAAACCTTATTACCTACTTAGTACTCCTCTATAAATATCCTATACTAGTTTGTATTCTCCTTGCTATACTATTAGGTAGCTATAATACGTACTTAGATAAAGTCTACTACTTCTTATAGTCCTATTACTAAGAGGGTAGCTATTATATCCCTAGAGGGGGCGTCTTTTACTACGTTATCTATAATATATATAGGGTTAGTATAGTACCTATATTTTAAGAAGAATAGCAAGAGCCTAGTTATACTACTAACTCTATTATAGAGCGCTAGCTAGGTAGTAAGTAGGAGCTACTCCTAGTTATCCTATACCTAGGTTATAAATATATATAGGATAGCTTATATCTCCTAGTTTTACCTCTTAGTATTACTATTAGTCTATAGGTAGTATATAATGCTTAATAGCCTCCTTATATTAGTAAGGCAGTAGAATTTAGCTTAGAAGTAGCTTACTTAGTTAGACTCTTAATTACTAATAATACTATATAGGAACCTATAGAACTAGAAGTAGGAGGTAAGGAACTAGTAGGTATAAGCTTCTACCTCTATAGTACTTATCTCCTCTAGGATTACTAACTTACCTAGCCTATCTACTATAACCTATAAGTATTAGCTAGTATTATCTTTTATAAGTAGTAAGTTTATAATAAAGTCTATTAATAGGTCTAAGTATAACTAAGTAGGTATTAATAAGGGCTTTAAGAAGCCCCTCTTAGCTTACCTCTATATATATATCCCTCTATAGATATTATAGTTTCTTATAAATCTCTATACTATTTATAATTATCCTAGCTAATAGAACTACTAGCTTATTATTTCTAGCGTGCTATTATAGCTTAGGTAAGTAGTTATACTTAAGTCGTAGCTCTATTAGATAATCTTAATATAGAGCTCCCCTAGTAAGTTATTATTATCTTCCCCGCTAGGTACCTATAGCCTCCCCCTAAATATTAGTTTCCCCTAATTATTAATATTATACTTACTAATTTAGACCTTAGCTTTTATATCTAATAGGAAGCTCTAAAGCTAGTAAGTAACTATATAATATATAGCTTAATATATTATATCCTTCTTTATAGTTTCTAGCTATAGCGCTTATAGTTTAGGGTTATTATTAAAGACTATAGTATCTAGGATATTAGTATAGCCCTTCTAACTTCTCCTTACTAAGGGGCTAACTATAGGGTCCCTATAGGGGTAGGTATAGTCTAGTATTAGCTATAAGACCCTCCCCTACTTCTACTTATTATCCTACCCTTATAGTATATCTTACTCCCTCTAAGAGAGGGTATTAGGGGCTACTACTTCCTTACTAGGGTAGTATTTAATAGTAAAATTATACTAGGATAGCTCTTCTACTTACTAGCTCTAGCGCTCTATAAGGCGCTACTTCTTTATAAAGTATTTAAGCCCCTAGTAGTTAGTTAGTACCTTAAATGTAGTTATATTATATAGCTCTACCCTTTATATATATAAATAAGAAAGGATTACTAGGAGCTCCTTATTATAAATAGGGTAGTTATACTCTATAGGAGAGAGCTTCTATAAGTAGAACGCTATAAGATACTAAGTACCCTCTAGGTTAACTTATAAGAGCACCCCTCCTAATATAAATCCTTAATAAATAGTTTTAATAATAGTCTTATCCTCTAGGCTAAACTAGCGGAGTACTAGCTAGGTATTAAAAAGCTACTTAAGCTATAAGAAGGCTTATTCTTAATTATCTCCCTATTAGAATATTATATTCTTCCTTATAAGTAGTATAAGTAGTTTAATGATATCTCTATATCTTAGTATAAATATATTATAATAGCTTATAAACCCTAGGAAGCTCTAGACCCCTTTTAGGGAGGTAGGGGGTAAATACTTAGTAATTACCTAGAGTTTCTTAGGATTATAAGAGAGACCCTCTCCTATTATTATAATAAACCCTATATACTTAACCCTCTTAATTAAGAACGTATACTTTATAAGGTCGAGGTTTAGGCCTATATCTACTAGCCTCTAGAGGACTTCCTAGACCTTCCTCTCGTAATCTTCCCTCGTTTTATTAAAGTATATTAATATATTATTTATATAAATAATAATAAAGTTATTAAGGAAGTCCTATAGGGTGCTATTAATATATTATTAGAAGCTAGTAGGGGCGCTAGTTAGGCTAAATAAGTAAATTACTTACTTAAATAACTTATACTAGGTATAGAATATAGTTCTCTCCTAGTGCTCTTTTATTACTTTTAACTTATAGAAGGCTATTATTATATCTAGCTTAGTATACTACTTAGCTATACTAACCTAGCGTAGCGTCTTAGAGATTAGTAGGAGGGGGTAGTAGTCTTTCTTTATAATTATATTAAGGGCCCTATAGTTAATATAAAAGCGAATTCCCCTACCTAGCTTCCTTATAAAGAGTATTAATACCCTAGTAGGTAAGCTACTAGCTTTAATAAACCCCTTATTTAGTAGGTCTTATAAGGTATTTCTTTAGTATTATTAGCTCTTCTCTTAATATACTATAGAGGGGGCTCTAGGGGAGTAGTAGCTCCCCCTTATCTAGTCCTAGTATAAGGTTAATTTAGTAATTTACTCCTAGTTACCTAGGGGGTAGTAGGTAAGCCTTATTAGGGTTAAATAGGTTAGGAAACTCCCTTAAGACCTAGTTTAGTAGATAGTATTATTAATCCTCCTTTAGTCTTAGGTTTAAAGCTTTCTAAATATTAGATAAGCTAATAGCTTATACTAATACCCCTTTTATACCCTCCTAGTACGTACCCTATTATCTCGCTAGGTATTAGTAGATTATAGAGAACGAGGGTATATTAAGGAACCTTATAGCCCTTATTTCCTTTATAAGGGGAGTTTCTTCTTAATCCTTGAAGTATAGCCTAACTTATCCCCTCTTATAATATACTTAATAAGCTATAGCGTTATAAATAACCTAGCTCTATTCTATCTAAAGGCGCCCTAAGAGGATATTAGGGTCTAGGCTATTAACTATATATATAAAGATATACTAAGTATAGCTACTTATATCTAAGTTAAACGCTACTATACTAGCGTATTACCTAGTGATAGTCTACTAAGTATATACTCTCTTATAAGTTAATATCTCTTCTTAATATATAGAAAGTAGAGGTATTAGACTAGGGAAAAGTTAATTATTATATAAGTATTACTCCTAGTATTTACTAGGATATAAGCTAGATATCCTCTATTAACTCTAACTTAAATAATAATAAGCTTTTTATTAGCTAGTTATTCCTATTTATATTCTTTCTAATTTAATATTTCCTCTTTAGTAAGCTCTAGGGCCTAATTTTACTCTAGAGTTAGTCTTTTCCTAACTCCTCGTCTTCTTCTAAGGAGTTAATTACTACCTAGTAGTTATTTATAACCTTATAGTATACTATTTCTTCTTTTTAGATCTTTACTTTTATAACCTTAAGTAACTAGTCCTCCTTATTAGAGTAATACTAGGCAATATAACCTCTAGCTCTAAAAGTATAATAAGTATAGGGGTCCCTTATACTCTTCTAAGGTTATTAGTATTATACTAAGGAGGTACCTAAGGAGGTACCTAAGGAGGATCTAGAGTTTTAGTAGTTATAGCGTCTTACTTCTTTAACTTATAAAATATATATAACTCTAGTTATATAAGTATCCCCCTTAGTATCCTTAGTAATAAGTCTCTAGTAAGTTACTAGGTAATTACTAGTAACCTTCTAGCGCTCTACTTTCTATATAATACTCTAGACCTTTAAGAGCTAGCTATTATAATTAGCTAGTAAGTTAATAATAATTAGCTAATGCCTTAGCCTAGGGGTAAGGGAGGCCTCTAGAAATAAGATCTAGACTTAGCTAAGCTAGTTTATACTACTTATATTAGCTAGTATTTACTTAAATCTTAATAAGAAGGTTACTAGGGATTTATTCTCTTTCTACTAGAGGGTTTATAATTAGGCTATAGCTTATAACTAGATATTTAAGTCCTTATATATCTAGTTTAGGTAGGCTATAAAGTCCTTAGGGTATATTTCCCCCTACCCCCCCTAGCTCTATAGAAAGTAGAGACTACTTACTAGGCTATAGTATATAAGTAGGAGTTAATAAGGTACTATACCTCTATACCTATAGTATAGAACGCCCTATTTATAGTACTCTTATATCTTATTTATTATACCTAGGTAATATATTCCTTCTACTTACTTAAAGACTTTAGGAGTAGGGGTAGTAGCTTCTAGTATATTATACTAAGTATTACTAATACCTTACTAATAGTACTTATAGGGGTTTATATAGCTATACGTTAGCTATTCCCCTACTTAACCTCTTATAACTATTACTAGAGGGACTCTATTACTACTATTAAATTAGCTTATAATAGCTTATCTTAAGTTTTAGCTATACTACTACTAACTATCTTACTAACTAATAGGGAGTAGCGCTTAACTTATTATTATTATTATAGTAATAAGCTTAAATATATAAGGGGTTAGACCTAAGTTTATTTAATAAGAGGTTATTATAATATTATTTATTTAAGCTAAAGAGGAAAAGGGGAAGTTTCCCTCTCTAGTAGAGATTTCGCTAGTCTCTAGGGAGTAATTAAGTAAGCCCTAGGTAAGCCCTAGGTAGCTCCTTAAGGTAGTAAACCTAGGCAGAAGCCTAGGTAAGCTTAACCTGGGCGTAGCCTATAATAGCTATTAACTATTAAAGAGAAGATATCTATCTCCTTAAAAGCCTCTCCTCTTTAGTAATTTAACTCTCCTAAGACCTCCTGATTACTATAAGGCCTTAAGTAAAGAAGCCTATAATATAAGGGAGTAAGGAATAAAGGGAAGGGCTAGTAATGCTTTAAACTACTTAATTATTACTTAAATAACCTTATAATACTATAAGAATAATAATAGAAAATAATAATAAAGCGATAATTACTAGGATATTATAAATACTCTTAACTATGCTCTTATAAGTATTACTAGTAAGGGAACTAGAGCTAACCTCCTAGACAGCTTACTAATTAATAAACTTAAAGATAAAAAGAAAGTACTATAAGGAATTATTATAAGTAATATTAAGTACTTATATATATAAGTATATAGGAGTATTTGAGATAATTAAAAAATTACTAGATAACTTTAAATATACTAGATTTAAGTATTTTAGTATTAATTAGTAAAGTTAGCTAGTTATATTATAATATATTAAAACTAAACGGGCGTATTAAATTAACCCCTAGGTATATATAGTAGGGTATAATATATATATAAAAGTAGCGTGAAATCTAGCTAAATTAGGCGATATCTATATTAGCTAGTTTTAGGTATAAATTCTACCCGGACCCATATATAGAGTTTTTAGGATAGTTATATATTAATGTTTAGTTACTCTTGCACCCTATACCGTATGATTCAATAGCGAAAAACTTGCTTGCATTGTGGTGAATACTACCGGGGACCTTACAGGGTATATATACCCTAAACCTAGGTACCCTGATGTTCCGCAAACGTACTAGTATTACATGATATACCGGATGCATCCATATGTCGTAACAAACCTGGCCAAAGGTGTGCTCCTTATTAGCCTTCTCAAGGTCGTGACAGTGCCTTCGTTTATTAAACCCTCCGCAAGCCATGCGGCGCGAGTTAACGTGAACAGGGGGTCTTGTCCGTATTAGGGGTGGCTAAAAAGCACTTTTAACTCAAAAAGCATATAGCTTCGCTTAATGTATAGAAAGCGGCAAAAAGCGTATAAAGCAGCGCTATACCTAATTAGGTAGGTAGTAAGCTACTACTACCATTAAACTTTTTATATTCTTAAAACTTTAACTTCAAACTCCTATATTATCAAGTTAGCGAGAATAGCCTAATAACGCTTCAATACTCCGCCTACTACTTAATATATTAGTTATAAGGTAATTAACCTTCTCCTATATAATCCTATTATTAATAAATATCCACGGTATCGCTGCAAGTTCTATAATTAGGAACAGACCCGGGGGATCTCACGCAGAGCCCGAGGCAGGTTATTTGGCTAAAGAGGACTACGTGTTAGATGATTAAGAGTTACTATGGGTACTCTATATAAAAGTAAATCTCCATTTATCATACCCCCTTGCTTTAAATGATTAGAAGCGGGCGCCCTGCTTGCGTTAAATGAAAAAAGCGACCTGCTTGCTTTGCTGGGATCCACCCCTAGTCCGTATACACTCACCGCAATGGATTCCAGCTCCCCCACTAGATCGTAAACCCACTCACTTATGCTATTTCAGGATAAGTCATATCTCCTAGATAATTGTTCACAGGGCTTCTATGGATAAAGCCCTTATAAAGTTTCTATTCGACCCATACCGCAGTGGGGGTACGAGAACCCTTCGCAGTGACTGTATACGGTGAACCCCTGAGCCTTTGAGCGGAGGCGGAGTTCCGACATGTAGCCAAAGGTTCTTGGCTTCATCATTCACTATATAAGTATCTCCCTCGCACTGTCGTCGCTGGTGACGTTGCCTGCCTCATAGCCATCGCATCCTTCTTTGCCCCACAACTCGAACAGCCAAGGTCACTTTTAGAATGAAAGCCTGCAAGGTCCTCTTCCCATTCACGCTCCTGGGCACTGTCCTGGGAGTTGATATGTCCAAGTACCGGGCTGGACCAGGCGTCGACGCTTCTTTCGAGTCATTCCTCGAGGCGTACGTCAAACCCCGCCTAATTCCCGCGTGTCTCGATTCACAACGATTTCTCAGAGTGCTAACCGAGAGTTTCGCTCAGTTTATACGCTTCCGCTGAGGACTACAAGGCCACCAACACGTTCACGGACTTCTTCGTCCCGGGCACCGGCCGCTTGGTCGTGCTTAAGAACCAAGCGGTGGGCGCGGAGGCCATCGTCAAGCTCAAGCAGGCCCTGCTCCCGGTGACGGGCAAGAAGCACTGGAACCATGTGCCCGACGCCACGACGGTGTACTCGGACACTTCGACTGAGAAGACTTACAACGTGCTCGGTGTCATCCAAACGCGGTATGACGGTCTCAACTGCTCGTCTGCACAGTAAGCACTCGCCCGCCCTCGGGTCGGACTCGGCTAACAGATCATCTCTTCTGCGCCCGAATAGCTACTCTAGTCGCTTCACTGTGCTCAAGGACGGCCAAGGAAAGGTCCGAAACGTCCCCCACAGCGGCTCGCTTGTGTTGTACGATGATTATGTCGTCAACCCTCCCTACTCGCCGACGAACATCCCTTGCACGTAAGATGCGACGGAGAAGATACATATGCGGTGCAAATAGGCATGATGGATGATTTGTTCTGGACGCTAGACATGACCGGAAGGGGTGTAGAGTTTTAAATTGCCTGTTATGAGCACATCGCTTCCTGCCCTGGAGCTTTTGTATTCCTCCATGAACACCAACAGTGACGAGGTAAATTATACTCTACATATATACGCTGGTGGGACCTATAGCACGATGTTCATGCCCAGGAGAAAGTTCTTATCCCATCGCCCAAAGGTGCATAGTTTTCGCAATTTATGCGTGATCAAGGATCCATTAAGAAGTGTGATCTCTTTTCCTCTGCAGTCATTTGATCCGCATACCGTGGCTCACTTTTTTTTTAGGAGTGGGATGCCGTTGTGGGAAGCTCTATTTGAGGCCAATGTCTCTTTCCTGCGTGGGTTCGAATAACTACAGGTTATTTGTATTTACTATATGTGAATACTGAATTTTATATACGTAGTCTAATTTAGCCCCTTTTTGCTAGAGATATATATATCTCAATATATTAAGTCTCGTATTATAATCGCTAGCTATACTATTGCCTACTAGTTATAAGCCTAGTTGATTTTTAGTAAGAGTATTTTAATTATAAAATTATTTTTTAATAACTTATAAAAGCTATTAATTAGCGAGGCAATTCATAATCCTATAACCGAAGTTATTATAGCCCTAGGATCTAATTTAGCTAAGTAACGTAGCTAGTATTTATATTAAAAGAAGAATAAGCTAGGGAAGTCTAAAGAGATTAGCTAAGCTCCCCAAAATCTAATATTATTAAACAATTTACTTATTATTAGAGGAAAAGCTAGAATAAGTCCCTTTCTTATCGATATTAATGATAAATCCCTTATCTAACTAACTAAATAAGAGTTTAAAATAAGCTTAGATAGTATAAATACTAATAACCCTTACTTATAAGGTAATAATAACTAGGTTAAATAGTATAGCTATAATATAATAGTTACTAACTAAATAAGAGTTTAAAATAAGCTTAGATAATATAAATACTAATACCCCTTACTTATAAAGTAATAATAACTAGGTTAAATAGTATAGCTATATTATAATAATTACTAACTAATATAGAGTTCAAGATTATATTAATCTAGACAAGACTATTATTAATAATAAGCCTAACCTTATCCTTCTAGATAATAATAACCTTTTATTTAATAATAGAGCCTAAATTATTAAACTATAGTATTAGGGCTAGTTAGAGGAATATAAGTATATTAGAGATAACTTAGTAAAGCTAAGTAAAGATATTATAATATTAATTAACTAGGTTTACTTAAGCTAAGTTACTAATAAATCTAATACTTAATTAATCCTTAAGGCGTTATAAAAATAACTTTGACCTAATAACTATATAAGATAATACTATTATAGGAACATTCGCCTACCTACGCAGTAGGTAAGAGACTCCTACTCGCCTAGTAAGCTAGATCCGGCTTTAGATCCGTAGCCCGGGTTAGAATAACTAGGACCTAGTGAGTAGTTATATAACCTATTATATTACCTACTTTATTAGCCTTCCTATATTATTCCTACCTCGCTAGCTACCTTCTAACCTAACTTAATATTATTAACTATTTAGACTTTATACTATACCTACCCTCGTTCTCTTCTTACATTAGTATTTATAAACCTAATACTGATTAGTAGTTAACTTCATTATTATATTATAACTATAGATTAATAAGGATTGATATACTAAAGAGATAATATTTTTTACTTAATAATCCCGAGCCTCCTCTTATATATAATTATTATACTAATAGAGATTTTAAGCTTTAGTTACTAATAATCTAGCCTCCGCTTCAAACCTACTACCTCTAAATTTATTGCTAATATTATAAGCGAAGTTTTAGATCCCCTACTATTAATAGTAACTATAATCTATCCTATTATAACCTTCATATTAATAATGAATAGATTATAATCTTTTATTATACTAGTAAAGTTATTACTTTCCCCTTAATTTTACCCTCTTTTAATACCTTCTACTACCCTTATAGTTATTATAAATATTATATCCTATAACTACTAACTATACTACCTTCTACTAGTATTACTATTACTATTTACAACCCTCCGCTAACTTCCCCTCTTTCTACCTATATTAACTACCTATTTTACTAATTTTAACTCCTATAAAGTCTTTTTAGTAAATTTAATATATTTAGCTTTATTTAGTACCTTCTAATATTAATACTAACCTCGCTACTTATCCCTCCTTTAACCCCCTCCTTAACGCTTAAATCTACTACTTTTAACCCTCTATTTATAGTACTAAATAATAATAACCTAAGATAATAATAATAAGTCCTAACTACTTACTATGAGAGAAAAGTAATAATAAGCCCCTATTACCCGCTAAAGTAAATTACCTTAATCTTAACTACCCGCCTTAACTACTATAATAATATAGTATCTACATTATTATAAGGTTATTTATAGCTTTAAACTCCATAATTTCTAAATATAGTAAGCCCTAACTACCTATATAAGATAGGTTTAGAAGGATTATAGCTTTAACCTTTATAATAACTACTAGATTAGGTTTATTTATAATTACTAAAAGTTAACCTTCTAACTTTAGGCTACTACCTCCCCTCTCTCTCCCCCTACCCGCCCCCCCTCCTACCCCCTCCTCTATCTAAATAACCCCTCTCTTACCCTCCTACTTTT
>JAVHLU010001940.1:0-23225 GCA_036785755.1 Colletotrichum ledebouriae
GACTCGGGGGGGGGGGGGGGGGGGGGGGTAAGAAGGGTCTACTAATATCCTCTCTAGGGGGCTAATAACTACGATTTTAATACCCTCTTTTCCTTTTTCTTCTTCTCTCTTATCTTTAAGTTATTGATCTTATATTTATTTAGTAAGAAGGGGCTTTAGTATTATTACTAGAAGGTTAAGGGTCTTATACTTCCCTAGGCTTAATAACCCCTATCATAATTACTAATAGATATTAAAGTTATCTAGGCTATTATTATATCGAATAGTAATAAGGAGGTATACTTAAGTAGGTAGGGAGTTACTAATACTATCTCTTACCCTTATCCCTAAGGTTTAGGAATATTATCCCTAGAATCTTAAACTTTTAAATTAAGAGATAAAAAGAAGGGAAAATAAGAATAGGTCTACGAATTATTAACTAAAATAAGCTATAATAAAAGAAACCTTATATATCCCTTAGACCTTCTATCTTAATATACTCCTTCTCTTTCTCCCTTATTATCTTAGGAATCTTAATAACTAGCTATTATCTAGCTTTTAAAGTTTTAATTACATTTGTTATAGTCTTTTTGCGAAGGGGCTGCGGCGTAATTCCGAATTTAATAATGTTTTAATTCCTTTCTCTAAATCCTTTAAATATTACTTTAATTATATTATTAATTATATTAAATCCTCCTTTTTCTTCTAATTACTTTCCCTAGGTTCTATAGGTTCTTCTTCCTCTTCCTCAGGTATATAATTATTATACTCCTTACTCCCTAGCGTTAAGAAGACTTTCTCTAGGTTTCTTTCTAAATTAGATCTATAAATATCTAAATTACTTAGCTCCTATTATTATTTAGGAGCTTAAATAAATTTATAAAATTAACTTCTACTAAATATCTTTCTAATAACCTTATTATCTACTAATATTACTAATTAATATAATAGAGTATTTAGAGCTCGTAATAAGATATAGAAGGGACCTTACTATTAGTTATTAAGCTTTTTAATAGATAACTTATTAATAGAACCCTTAATATTAAATACTAGTACTAAATTACCTACCTCTAGCCTCTCCTCTTTTATAATCCTCTTATATTAACTATTATAATATTCCGTAGATTTCTTATATTAACTATTAATTATCTTTTTAGCTTATTTTCTATTCTTATTAAGTTATAAGAAAGCTCGTAGTTATATTTAAACCTCCTCTTCTTTTATTATTACTAAATCCTAATTAAAAACGCTCTAGGTTAGTATTAGGGTCTTAATAGGAGTAATAAGCTTAAACCTATATAATAAGTAGAAAGGGCTAAAGCTAGTTAAAGTATAAACGCTTAATTAGTTTATAAATAGGGCGGTAGGAAGGTATAGTTAAGGATTAATATCTCTCTCTCCTCTAGCTTATATTAATAATATATAAGTAATTAGCTAATAACTAGTCTTAACTACTCTATTAGCCCTCGCTTTATATATAGATATTACTTTCCTCCTTATATTATACTTCTTATTAAACTTAATAATAGCGTTATTATTCTCTAGGCCTCTATTAATAATAAGTTCGCTATATAATTTATAATAGTAGACGATCTCTTCCTAGATAGACTTTGCGATCTTAGCTAAAGTCGCTCTCTTAAGCTAGTAGGCTTTAGGCTATCCTATAAATAAGTCCCTTACCTCTATAAGATACTACTTACCTACTCTCTATATATCTAATAAGATCCTTATAAAAGGTAATCCCTTTAGGGAGGTATAAGTCCTCTTATTATCTATATATTAAGCTCTCTTCTTCTAGTAATTAGGGTAGCTTTTTAGGGATTTGCTAATCTCTATATATATATTAGCTTAGATATAGCGATTAGATAGTCTCCTAACTATAGCCTACTTACCTTAATAACTACTCTCTTTATAAGCTCTTATAATTAGCTTCTTCCTCTATTTAGGATTATTAATAACCCGCTATAGTATTAGCTTTCGATTTATTAATCTAGTAAAAAGTAAGTAGTTCTAAATATAGTAGTCTAACGCTCTAGTCTTAAAGTTATAATACCTTACTAATTAAATTCCTAGAGGGCGTCTCTATATTATTAAATAATAAGCGATTTATTAAGAACGTATTAAATAAGTCTATAAATTATTAAGAAGTATATCTAGGATATTTATTATATTACTAATAACCTCCTTATCCCCTACTAGGACCTCCTCTATATATTACTTATTACTAGAGTATTAAGCTTAATTAAAGAAAGAACTAACTTCTATATTTATAAAAAAGATCTATAAATTAATCTAGGAGTTAATCTCCCTCTTAGCTTCCTTATTAATAATATTAGAAGGTCCCCGGGGTTTTTATTATAGGCTATCTACTACTATATTCTAAGTACTATAGATATATTATACTCCGAAGTTAAATATCTAAATCTATATAATCTAGCGAATAATAAGGGCTCCTAGGAGGTTTATAGCTACCCTATTAAGTTATATAACTAATATTTAAGCGTCTATCTCTAGGATAAGGTATTATCTATAAAGATAGTTTATACCCTTTTTAAAGCCTTTAGAATATTATATAATTCCTTTTTCCCTATATTATATAATAGCTTAGGTCCTAACTAAGTATTACTCTTAAACCGAGAGACTATACGCTAGTTATTAATAAATTATCCTAGGACTCCGCCCTATCCTATATTACTAGTATTAACTATAAAGTAGATATCTCCTCCTCTAGGGTTATAGTCTATAGTAATAAGGATTAGGGCTTTTATAAGTAATACCTTTAAGATATCTATAGCTATTTACTACTTCCCCTCCTAGCTAAATAAGGTATCCTTCTTAAGTAAGTTAATAAGAAGCTTTAGAATAATAGAGTAGTCCTTTACCTAGGATCTATAGAACGTTATAATCCTAAGAAAAGCCTTTAACTCTATTAAATTAATATAAGTAGCCTATTTAGAGATCTTAACTATCTTTATTTCCTCTAGATAACGCCTATTAGTACTATAAATATAGCTAATAATTATTACTACTTCCTAGGCCTATTATAACTTAACTACTACTACTATATACTCTACTAGCTCTAAATTAACTAGGACCTTATTAACGTTCTATAAGTATTCTAAAATAAATCTATAAATCCCTAGATAAGACTTAATCTCTTCTTTATTATATCGCAAAGTTAGTCCTTTAATAGCGATATTATTAAGGAAGGCTTTATAATAGCTAGGGATAAGGTTATATAGGATTCTAATTATAACCTATATAAACTAAGTAACTAAGTCCGTTACTCCTTAAGGTAATATATATATCTATAGTAGTCTAATAAGTAATATAAACGTCGTTAAGTCTCTACTTATAGGGTCTAAGGGGACTTAGTTATATCCTAAGAAGAAGTCTAGTAGCGATAATAGTTAATATATAGCGAAGTCTTCTAAAACATCGTCCGCTAAAGGGGGTAGTACTATATTTATCTTAGTTACTAAGTTAATAAGCCTTATCTTACTATCTTTCTTTTATATAAGGAATAATAGATTATAGTAGGCTATATAACTTTGCTTAAAAATTACCTTCTTTAGTCTATCCTTTAGAATCGTAATAATATCCTACTCTAATCCTTTTAATATTAGGATTCCTTTTACTTATTACGCCTTATATAATACTATTCGAATTATCTATAGATGTATAATAGAAAGGTATATAGAGCTATAATACTTAAATTCCTAGGCTAAAGCCTTCTTTCTTATAATAAGAATAGCTAAAAGGAGCTTCTTTTCTTTAGGCTATATATAATTAATTATCTTTAGAATAGCTTCTTATCGAGCTCTTATAAGCCTTATTCCTTATTTAATAATTAAAAACTTTAGTATAACTAGGCTTATAAATAGGGCGCTAGGATATAGTATTCTATTCTCCTTAGCCCTTACCTACGCTTTTAACTTCTACTCTAGGTCTCTATCTAGGGTCGAGCTATTTAATATAGCGTTAAGTTAAAGTTAGATTTTCTTATCTTTCGTCTTATATATTATATTAATATCTTCTATTAGTAATACGGGCGTTATTAGTATAGGTTTATAATTATTATAAGAGAAAGTAGTATCCGTAGCTATAATAACTTTAATACCTCTCTAATATACTAACTTATACTTCCTCCTAGGTACTTTCTTCTTCGATATTCTTTTCTTAGGTTTATAAATATAGTATTAATAATTAATACTATAGCTATTATATCCTATTATATACCCTATACTTACGATCGCTTTATAGATCTTATTAAGCTTAGGGGTAACTTCGTTATAAATTATAATCTCTAGGATTCTATTAAGAATTAATTTAAACTCTTTAAAAATAGTAATAACTTCCTTATCTAGGTTTAATTATTACTTAACTTCGTCTAATAGGTTATAAGAGCTATTAAAAGCTTATTAAATCGCTTTAATATCCTAGTATATCCTTATACTCCCTAGTATTATATCTAGCTCTTTTTTATCTTTAGTATTATTAACTTACTAATTATCTCTTATAAAGTCTAATTTTATTATTATATTAAGTCTATTAGTAGTAGCCTCTATTTCCCCTCCTCTATAGGAGATAAGAAAGTATATTAATACTAAGAAGAAATAAAGCGGTCTATTCTAGTAATAATTTCTAGGAAGTAAGTAATTAAGTCTCTTATATAGAATAATAGTAGGATATTAATCTTAATATTCCTAGACTAAAGGACTCTTATAATCTAGTTCTATATATAATCTAGTGTTATTTAAGTCTTTAAGATAAATAGAGCTCTTAGTACTAGGTCCTTATTATAAGTATTTTTAAGGAAAATAAAAAAGCTAATATCTTAAATCTAATTACTATTAATATAAATATTATCTATAACTACGCTTATAAATAAAGTCCTCTACTCTCTATTAGTAATCCTGCGGATCCTTATATTTATCTTAACTATATCGCTCTATAAGCCTAGGCGCTTAATATAACTTTTACTAATAAAATTAATAGTAGAGCTACTATTAATAATCCCCCTAATTAGTATATTCGTAGGGCTATGAAGGGTAATAGTAATCTACTAGTAGATTATAACGAAGTCTAGGATAGTAATATATCTTAGTAGTAGAAATAATATAGAATCCTAATCTTCTATTATAATACTTATTTCGAAGATAGGATTAATTATATAGTAGTCGAATTAGATTGCTTTAGTTTATAAACACTTAGGTAAATCTACTAAGATAATAGCTAAAGTCGCTTAGCTTTTAGAGTAGTTTTTATTATTATTTTATCGATCTATCTATTCCTATAACTCCTCGTTATTAACTCCTATCTTATTAAACTAATCTAGGAGTATAATACTAGTAGGAGCGAAGACCTCTTATACCTTTAAGTTATATCTTTTCTTATACTTACTAATTATAGCTTTAGTAGTATTATAAACTATTTTATTCTAATCTAGCTAGTTCTAATAAAGGAAGGCTTTAGGGATTGCTACCTTCCTATTTACTCTCTTATTATATAGCTTAAGGGTAAGAGCGTAACTAGTTTATAAATTATGATATTAAATCTAAGGCTTATCTTAGCTATCTTATATCTACTACTTAACTTATTCCTTAGGGGCGTCCAGTAGTATAGCGTCTTTAGTATCTTCTTTACTTAAGAGCGTTACTCCTATCCCCGAGGTAAGATTCGTAGATCTACCTATACTATTATTAGAGGCTAGCTATCCTATAGCACGAGGTTATATCTCGCTAAATAAGGCTCCTATAAATCTCTCTTTAGGCTACCTCCCCTTATTAGAAGAGAATTTAGTATCTAAGTTAGCTAAAGAAGAAGAAGATATAATACTTATAGGTTTATAAATATTAAAGTTAATATTATATAATTAAGGTAATAAAGTCTTTCTAATTAATAAAGTGAAGTTATTATTATAATATCTTCTAATTAGAAAAATAAAGTAGGTAGTTATAAATCTTTTTAAGTAATAAAAAAGGAAATAATATAAATTAAATACCTAAATAAATATAGGAAAGGTCTAGCGACCTCGATCTTATTCCTTCTAAGCTTCTTATAGATCTACCTCGAGTCTTATTACTTAATATAGAAGGGTCTTCCTAATAACGCTCTTATTTTAGAAGAATTCGTAGCTTTACTATATTAATATCTCTTAAAAGTTAGTACGTCGCTCTTAGTACTTAGGGCTATAATAATAAGGGGTTTATTAGTCTCTAGTTACTAATCTAGTTAATCTCGCTATACTTATTAGCTTAGTGAGACTACTAATCTCTATATTAGTATTATATATAGCTATCTTAGCTACCTTAGCTATAACTTACTAGTTAAATAATAGTAGTTAGGATAGTATATAAGGGATAAGGAAAGGGATATGCTCGCTAGAACCTGCTAATAGTATAAGAAAGGGAGAAAGGGAGAATTTTAGGGTCTACGTCGTTCCTACCTTAATTCTATAAGAATATATAGCTATTACTATTCCCTAGAACTAAGGTAGGTTTACGAATATCTTCCTCTCTTTCAAACTACGTTTATTATTAATTATATCGTCGTTATTTATTATTTATAAATTTCTTAAGTTATTATTACATTCGAAGTAGATTAATTATATATATATATATATTAATAGCGGGGATATATAGACGTAGCAAAGGCACCTAACTCTCTAAGAAGCTTATAAAGGCTATTAAAAAGAGTAAAAGAATCCGCCTCTAGGTATTATTAAGAAGGGCTAGAACTAATAGGAACTAGAAAGATAATAAGTAATATAACTCTACTTATAAATAGGTAAGAGTATTAAAAGTAGGCTTAAAGGATATATAAGATAATTCGTAGATCTAATTAAAAGAGATTATCTAAATTAGGCGTAGATTCGCTAAGGAAAATACTAGAAAACGAGGTATAGGATTATTAAGGTACTAATTATAATAATATATAAACGATACTAAAGTCTGCTATGCTCCTCTCCTCCACGCTCTACTCTATAGTCTTCCTATAACGGGTCTATACGCTAAGGGGGCTTTTCGAAAGCTGCGCAGCTACGTCTATCTCATCCCATCCCAATACCTAGGTATTACTTTACTATAAACGGATAACGCTCTAAATATAAAGACGCTAAGTATATTACCCTTAATTATATCCGCTATTACCTATCTAATATCGAGATCCCTTATAGAAAGCTAGGATATTATATTTATAACTAAGGAATCTTTAAGCGCGCCCTTAACTAAGAGATCTAACGTTATAGAACTAGTTATAATATTTCTAATACTCTATTTATTATTTACCTAAGTACTAATACGTACCTCGTTACTTAACTACTATCTATAAACTAAATTAAGTTCTATTACTAATTTCCTAACGCTATCTTAAACCTCGAGTAGCTATCTCTCTATAACGTTATATAGAACTCCCTTAAACGTAACCTATATTATATACGAGGGGTTAGACCCGAGTTTTTCAATAGGAAGTCGCTATAATACTATTTATTTAAGCTAAAGAGGAAAAAGGGGAAGTTTTCCTCTCTAGTAGAGATTTTACTAGTCTATAGGAAATAACTAAGTAAGCCTTAGGTAGGCCCTAAGTAGCTCCCTAAGGTAGTAAACCTAGGTAGAAGCCTAGGTAAGCTTAACCTAGGCGTAGCTTATAATACTATCCCCCCTCCTAGCTAGTCCCCCCCTAGGTATAAGCTAGGTTATTATTATTATTTATAACTAGCTTATATAAGGCTTTATACCTATTTATTATAGTAGTCTCTATAATAGCCTCTATAAGCTCCTAGGTAGGCTCTATATACCCTTCCTACTTAACTAGGACCTCGCACCTCTACCCTCGCCTAATTACTTTCTATCGTATTATATATATCTCCTCTATATACTACTTAAATTTATTATTATTAGCTATAATTAGTAGTAGCTAGGGGTCTATCCTTATCTATATAGGTAAGGGGTCCTCTAGTACCCTCTAGAGGAGGTCTATATAGAACCTTAGGTAGATATTAGTAGGTATATCTAATTTAACAACGTATAAGCTTGGGACTCCTATTATAATATATTTATAATATAACTATTATGTTCGGAATTACGCCGCAGCCCCTTCGCGAAAAGACTATAATAAATTCACCTAGTTCGTAGGTATAATTCGGGAAATACTATATAGGTATTTTAACCTATACTCTCTACTAGTTAAAGAAAATAATATAGGAACCCTATATATTCTTACTACTTATAAGTAAACCCTCGTATAAAGTTAGACGCGCGCCGCACTAGGGCTAATTATATTAGAGCTAAATAGGCTACTAAGGCTCTCGTGGTAATACCCTTACTAAACCTTCTAGTAAGGTAAAAGCTACTATATAAGATAACTCCTTAACCTAAAAGGTTAACTTTCTAGTAAGGTGCTAAAGGTATTATAAACGCTACTATATAAGAAGTAACTCCTTAACTAAAGAGGTCTTTCCTAAGAGGTTCTTATAGCTAGAAGTATAAGAAGCTCTATTATTATAAGTAGAGCCTTATACCTCTCCCTCTTCCTTATCCTTATCCCTTAACTATATTAGTATTAAACCTTATATATAAAAACGCTAAGCTTATACGAGGTATACTTTTTAATACTAATAACGCGTAAGAGCTTGCTAGAGAATTTAGTATTAATATAATTAATAAAACCCGCTCCTTCTTTAATTACTTTATTATATATAGAGAGTATATTATTAGTATAGCCCTTAAGAGGGCTCTTATTAATACCCCTAGAGGGGATACTCGCTATTATATTATAGCTAAGTAAGTAGACTTAGTAGTAGAAGCTAGGCGGGTTATTATATACCCTATAGAGTAGCCCTTCTTCGAGTAGGTCCTCTATACTATTAAGGCAGAGGCGGCCTAGGCCCCTTAGGGGTTAGTGAGTATAGCTTGCGCTAACTATAATATAGAGAGAGCGTTGCTAACGACGGCATAGTGAAGATAGTAACGACTTCTATAGGCTAGCGGATAAAGCAGTAATAGAGGCGGTATTAGTAGCGCGGGTAGTGTGCGAGAGGAAAGGTTAATAGTTTCGTAGTTTAAATAATTATAAATCACGTTATTATTAATATAAAGTTAAAGATCGTGAGGCTATCTAGTAGGGCACGTATAAGTATAGCTATAGTTAGGAAAGTTATAATCACGTGACCGAAGGCTATATATTATTAGGAGGCGCGGAGTTAGAAGGTCTATTGCACTTGAGCAGGTAAAATCACTATATAGTAGCCAGAGGCCATAATATAACTATAATAGCTTCTTACTAAGCCTAGGGCTTTTATAATTAGCTATTAGAAGCTAAACCTTATTACCTACCTAGTACTTCTCTATAGGCGTCTTATACTAATTTATATTCTCCTTGCTATATTATTAGATAGCTATAATACTTACTTAGATAAAGTCTACTACTTCTTATAGTCTTATTATTAAGAGGGTAGCTATTATATCCCTAGAGGGGGTCTCCTCTATTATATTATCCGCTATAGGTATAAAGTTAGTATAGTACCTATATTCTAAGAAGAATAGCGAGAGCTTAGGTATACTACTAACCCTATTATAGAGCGCTAGCTAAGTAGTAGGTAGGAGCTACCGCTAGTTATCCTATACCTAGGTTATAAATACCTATAAGATAGCTTATATCTCTTAGTTTTATCTCTTAGTATTACTATTAGTTTATAGGTTATATATAATACTTAATAGCCTCCTTATATTAATAAGGTAGTAGAATTTAGCTTAGAAGTAGCTTACCTAGTTAGACTCTCGATTACTAATAATATTATATAAAAACCTATAGAACTAGGAGTAGGAGGTAAGGAACTAGTAGGTATAAGCTTCTACCTCTATAATACCTATCTCTTCTAATATTACTAACTTACCTAGCCTATCTATTATAACTTATAAGTATTAGCTAGTATTATTCTTTATAAGTAGTAAATCTATAATAAAGTATATTAAGAGGTCTAAATATTACTAGGTAGCTATTAGTAAGGGCTTTAGGAAGCCCCTCTTAGCTTACCTCTAGATATATATCCCTCTATAGATATTATAATTCCTTATAAATCTCTATATTATTTATAATTATCCTAGCTAATAGAACTACTAGCTTATTATTTCTAGCGTGCTATTATAGCTTAAGTAGGTAGTTATACTTAAATTATAGCTCTATTAAATAATCTTTATATAGAGCTCTCTTAGTAAGTTATTATTATCCTCCCCGCTAGGTACTTATAGCCTCCCCCTAAACGTTAGTCTCCCCTAACTATTAATATTATACTTATTAATTTAAACCGTAGCTTTTATATCTAATAAGAAGCTCTAAAGCTAGTAAGTAACTACGTAGTATATAATCTTATATATTATATCCTTCTTTATAGTTTCTAGCTATAGCGCTTATAGCTTAGGGTTATTATTAAAGATTATAATATCTAGGATATTAATATAGCCCTTCTAACTTCTCCTTACTAAGGGGCTAACTATAGGGTCCTTATAGGGGGAGGCGCGGTTTAGTATTAGCTATAAGACCCTCCCCTGCTTCTACTCGTTATCCTACCCTTATAGCGCGTCTTACTCTCTCTAAGAGAGTATATTAGGGACTATTACTTCCTTATTAAGGTAGTATTTAATAATAAAACTATATTAGAATAGCTCCTCTATTTACTAGCTCTAGCGCTCTATAAGGTATTATTTCTTTATAAAGTATTTAAGCTCCTAGTAGTTAGTTAATACCTTAAAAGTAGTTATATTATATAGCTCTACCCTCTATATATATAGGTAAGAAAGTACTACTAGGAGCTCCTTATTATAAATAAGGTAGTTATACTCTATAAGTAAGAGCTTTTATAAGTAGAACGCTATAAAACGCTAGGTACTCTCTAGGTTAATTTAAAAGAGCACCTCTCTTAATATAAATCCTAAATAATTAGTTTTAATAATAATCTTATTTTCTAGACTAAACTAGTAGAGTACTAGCTAGGTATTAAAAAGCTATTTAAGCTATAAGAAGGCTTATTCTTAATTATCTCCCTATTAGAATATTATATTCTTCTTAGTAAGTAATATAAATAGTCTAATAATATCCCTATATTCTAATATAAATATATTATAATAGTTTATAAACCCTAGGAAGCTCTAAACCCCCTTTAGGGAGGTAGGAGATAACTACTTAGTAATTATTTAGAGTTTCTTAGGGTTATAAGAGAAACCCTCTCCTATTATTATAATAAACCCTATATATTTAACCCTCTTAACTAAGAACTTATACTTTATAGGGTCGAGGTTTAAGCTTATATCCGCTAGCCTCTAGAGGACCTCCTAGACCTTCCTCTTATAATCTTCCCTTATTCTATTAGAATAAATTAATATATTATTTATATAAATAGTAATAGAATTATTAAAGAATTCCTATGGGGTATTATTAATATATCGCTAGAAGCTAGTAGGGGTATTAATTAGGCTAAATAAGTAAACTACTTACTTAAATAACTTATATTAAATATAGAGTATAGTTCCCTCTTAGTACTCCTCTACTACCTTTAACTTATAGAAAGCTATTATTATATCTAGCTTAATATACTATTTAACTACGCTTACTTAGTATAATATCTTAGAGATTAATAAAAGGGGGTAGTAGTCTTTCTTAGTAATTATATTAAGAGCCCTATAGTTAATATAGAAGTAAATTTCCCTACCTAGCTTCCTTATAAAGAGTATTAATACCTTAGTAAGTAAGCTACTAGCCTTAATAAACCCCTTATCTAGGAGGTCTTATAAGGTCTTTTTTAATATTAGTAGCTCTTCTCTTAATATATTATAGAGGGGGTGCTAAGGGAGTAATAGCTCCCTCCTATCTAGTTATAGTATAAAGTTAATTTAGTAATCTACCCCTAGTTACCTAGGGGGTAGTAAGTAAGCTTTATTAGGGTTAAATAGGTTAAGAAACTCCCTTAAGACCTAGCTTAGTAAATAATATTATTAATCCTCTTTTAGTTTTAGGTTTAAGGCTTTCTTAATATTAACTAAGCTAATAGCTTATATTAATACCTCTATAATACCCTCCTAGTATTTACCCTATTATCTTACTAAGCGTTAGTAGATTATAAAGAATAAGGGTATATTAAGGAACCTTATAGCCCTTATTTCCTTTATAAGGGGCGTTTCTTCTTAGTCCTTTAGGTATAGCCTAACTTATCCCCTCTTATAATATACTTAATAGGCTATAATATTATAAATAACCTAGTTCTATTCTATCTAAGGGCGCCCTAAGAGGATATTAGGGTCTAAGCTATTAATTATATATATAAAGATATATTAGATATAACTACTCGTTTCTAGGTTAAATACTACTATACCTAGTATATTACTTAGTAATAATCTATTAAATATATACCCCCTTATACGTTAGCGTCTCTTTTTAATATATAGAAAGCGAAGGTATTAAGCTAGGGAAAGGTTAATTATTATATAAGTATTACTCCTAGTATTTACTAGGGTATAAGCTAAATATCCTCTATTAACTCTAACTTAAATAATAATAAGCTTATTATTAGCTAGTTATTCCTATTTATATTCTTTTTAACTTAATATCTTCTCCTTAGTAAGCTCTAGGGCTTAATTTCGCTCTAGAGTTAGTTTTTTCCTAACTTCTTATCTTTTTTTAAGGAGTTAGTTATTACTTAGTAGTTATTTATAACTTTATAATATACTAGTTCTTCTTTTAAGGTTTTTACTTTTATAACCCTAAGTAGCTAGTCCTTTTTATTAAAGTAGCGCTAAGTAATATAGCCTCTAGCTCTATAAGTATAATACGTATAGGGGTCCCTTATACCCTTCTAAAGCTATTAATATTATACTAAGGAGGTACCTAAGGAGGACCTAGAGTTTTAGTAGTTATAGTATTTTACCTCCTTAACTTATAGGATATATATAGCTCTAGTTATATAGATATCCCCTTTAGTATTTTTAGTAATAGGTCTCTAGTAGGTTACTAGGTAGTTACTAATAACCTTCTAGCGCTCTACTTTCTATATAATACTCTAGACCTTTAAGAGCTAGCTATTATAATTAGTTAGTAAGTTAATAATAATTAGCTAGTCCTTTAACCTAGGGGTAAGAGAGGCTTCTAGAAGTAAGATCTAGATTTAACTAAGCTAGTTTATATTACTTATATTAGCTAGTATTTACTTAAATCTTAATAAGAAGGTAACTAGGGATTCGTTCTCCTTTTACTAGAGGGTCTATAGTTAAGCTATAGCTTATAACTAGATATTTAGGTCCTTATATATCTAGTCTAGGTAAGCTATAAAGTCCTCGGGGTTATATTTTCCCCCGCCCCCCCTAGCTTTATAAAAAGTATAGACTACTTACTAAGCTATAATATCTAAGTAAGAATTAATAAGGTACTATACCTCTATTTATTATAATATAGAACGCCCTATTTATAATAATCTTATACCTTATTTATTATACCTAGGTAGTATATTCCTTCTACTTACTTAAAAGCTTTCGGAGTAGGGGTAATAGCTTCTAGCGTATTATACTAGGTATTACTAGTACCTTACTAGTAGTACTTATAGGGGTCTATATAGCTATATATTAGCTATTCCCTTATTTAACCTCCTATAATTATTACTAGAGGGACTCTATTACTACTACTAAATCGGCTTATAATAGCTTATCTCGAGTTTTAGCTATACTATTATTAACTATCTTATTAACTAATAGGGAGTAGCACTTAATCCGTTATTATTATTATAGTAATAAGCTTAAATATATAAGGGGTTAGACCTAAGTTTATTTAATAGGAGGTCGCTATAATACTATTTATTTAAGCTAAAAAGGAAAAAGGGGAAGTTTTCCTCTCTAGTAGAGATTTCGCTAGTCTATAGGGAATAACTAGGTAGGCCCTGGGTAGGCCCTAGGTAGCTCCCTAAGGTAGTGAACCTAGGTAGAAGCCTAGGTAAGCTTAACCTGGGCGTAGCCCGTAATATTATACTACTAATATCGCTAGCTCGCCTATTTCTATTAAGTCTAGAGAGGCCTTAAGTAGAGATAACGAACCTATTACTACTAAATATAATTAAGCTAATAAACCTATTAAAGCTACTTAGCCTAAATAATCCCTTAACGCTAGCTAATATAACTAAGCTACTAACGCTACTAAGCATGCTAAACCTTAACTATTAACTAATATTAATATAACTAATACTAGATTAGCTCCTATCGCTTAGAATAAAACTAATAAGATAGCTACTCCTAAGAAGTAAGCTACTAGCGTTAATACCCCTAATATAATAAATACTATTAAGGCTATTAAAGGAATATAAGCCTATAGTAAACGTATTAGCTACGTCTCTATCTTACTAAATAGATATAAGGAAACCTAGATCGCCCTAACTATAGCGCTCTCTAAGGGTTATATTACTAACGCTAGTGCTATTACTCTTAACTTAGGCTAATTTATTAAGTTAGCTACTAATAAGTTTAAGTTTATTACTATAACTATCCCTAAGGGACTAACGCAAGAGAGCCCGGGCTTCCTTAGCTCTAAATAATACCTTATTACTAAGTTATCTACTAAGTATATAGCGTTAGCTGTAAGTCTAGATAATCGCTCTAATATTAACCCTTCCTCTAATATTAGCCCCTTTAATACCTCTAATATACCTAGCGCTACTAAGACGCCTAATACTACCTCTAGTATTAAGAAGATTATTATTACTAACTAGTAATCCCGCTCTTATATCGCTAGCCTCTATAGCCTTACCTATTCCTATATAAAGTTCCTAAATACTTAGGAGGTAATTAATATATACCTTTAGTATATCTACTTCTTTAATATAACTAATATTATTACTACTTATCGCGCTAAACGCCTTACCCTATATACCCTTATCTAGAACGATATAATTATGCTTAGTCTATATATATATATCTACGCCCTTAACTCGTTTATAACTAAACGAATTATAAGTAACCTAGAGTTTAGCGCTATATCGCTATTCTTTATTATTAAGTAGATACTACGATATAAGTTTCTTAGTATATATACTAAGGATAATACGTATATTAGTTAGGCTATAGTTAATAGTAATAATACTAGCGCTATCTATACCCTTTTAGACCTTAATAACCCTAAAGCTATAGATATAGCTAACTTCTAATATAAATACGCTATAGACCTTTAAGGCCTTTATACTAATATTACCTCCCTTATAGCCTTAATCGCTATAATCGAAGATAATAGCGTTACTAAGTTATACCCTAAAGTTAGTAACGAATCTTACTCTTAGTTCCTAGAGCTATACTAAGACGATACCCAACTAGCTACTACTTATAGTATTAGTATAAACTAACTCCTAGCTATAGTAGAAGAGATCGTTGATAATAAGGATAAGGACTACCCCGACCTCCTAAAGATAGCTAATACCGCGCCCGAGACTCCCTTAGCTTAAAGCTAAACGTAATAAAATATATAAAATAAAAAGGAAGTAAGGTTACTTAAGGTCGTTTATATATAATAATATAGCTCTACTTATTATTATATTGCTATAATAGGAGGTATAAATCAAATTTTATACTATATATCGTAGTTAACGCCTTTCTCTTCTTATATAGGTAATTAATACTAAACGCGCTTAGCGTAGTTATCCCGCCTAAGGGCGCCTAACGCGTTTAGCGCATTAAACGTACTTAAACGCGATAAATATATCTAAACGCGATAAACCCTTATAAAAGGGCTTATCGCCTTTAAGGAAAAACCTTCGAAATTCATAGATTTTTCACCTATATTTTTCGCCTACTGCATGGACCGTATCAATTACTTAAGATGTATAACTTATTAAAATACTACATATTATAAGTAACTAGTCACTAGTTTAGAATCAAGCTTAAATAATACATTATTACTAAAATATATAATTCCATTTTATTTATTTTAATATAGCTAAGTTACTTTCTATTATAGCTCTTAAGCTACCTTAGTATCATTAATTCTAATCTAATATATTCTTACTATATATAACTTATCTTTCTGTCTTTATTATTTTTGTTTTATTATGATTAAAGTATTGAAGAGCTTAGTTAAAATTACTCTTTATAAGAGTATTAATAAAGTTATTATTACTATTAAATTATTATATCTTATAGATCCCCCTCTTTTTATAGTATAATCAAGCGCTATTATACTTATAGAAATATTTACCTACTTATTTAGTAAGTAGGACTCCTACTCGCCTTATAAGCTAGATCTAAGGTTAGATCTATAACTTAAATTAAAAGACCTAGACGTAATAAGTAATTAAGTAACCCTTTATATAACTTACTATATTATCTATTTATGCTATTTTTATCTCACTAGCTAGGTCTTTAAAGGAATTAACCTTATTATCAATATTCTATTATTTATATATTATATATTTCCTTCGCTATTATTTATATTACTATAATATAAATCTAATACTCATTAGTAGTTAGGTTTAGTACTATAGTACTTATTAATAATCTTAAGTTTCCTCTTATATATTATTATTATATTAAAAAAAGCTTTAGATTTAGCTATTAATAATTTAGCTTTTATTTCTAACTTAATATCTCTAAAATTATTATTAAATACTATATATAAGGTTTTAATCTCTTATTATTAGTAATAGCTATAGTTCTTTCTATATTAAACTTAATACTAATAAGTAATAGTTTATAATCTTTTGTTATATTAATAAAGTCTTTATTTTCCTCTTTTTTAATTTTCTTTTAGTACCTTTTTATAAGAAATAATAGCGGGTGCAGGGTATAGAGCTATGCTATTAGCAAAGCGTCGGTGAATTAGCAGTAGGTATATATACTCTTAGGAAAACTCTATAAGCTATAGACTTAGAAGGTTAAGTAATAGTTTAATATAACTACGTATACCTATATTTTAGTATTCTAGCCCTTCCTAGTTTAGGCCTATGGCTATACTCTTATACTTTTGTTACTCTTATAGGTATTAAAAATATTATATACTCTACTCTCTATATTATAATATTCTAAGTCAGATTATAGCTTTAATATAGAAGTAATTACTTATTATTTACTTAGAAAAATAAAACTTATATTAGGCTTTATAATAGAGGTAATTACTAAATAACTAAATAATATAGTAGTCTTATATTAATATATACTTCTTTATATATTTTATACTTTTATTCTTTATATATCTCTCGGTTTTATTTAGGCTATATTAATTAATAGAGATAATAAAGAATAAGTAATAAATTTTTCTTTTATATATAGAGGCTAGGTTCTCTCTTTTCTTTAGAGACTAAGTTATGTAACTAGAGGCTTAATAGAAGATATTAAAAAATAAGCTATAAGCTATATTGAAGAGTAGCTATTTAGTTTTAAAGTTTGTATACTATTAAAAGCCTATAAGTACTTTATAAGAAATATAAATATAGAGGTTTTTTATAGCTTAAAGGTAGCCTCTAGCTACTATATAGTGATCTTACCTATCTAAGTATAATAGACCTTCTACCTCCGCGCCTCCTTATAATATATATAGCCTTTAGCTACGTGATTCTCTCCTAACTATAGCTAGACTTATATATACCTATTATACTAAATAGCCTTATAATCTTTAACTTTATACTTTAATAATAATAAAGTTTCTAATTATTTAATAGACTACTAAACTATCGACTTATTCTCTTATATATAACTTGCGCTATTAATACTACGTCTATTACCGCTTTATCCGCTGGTAGCTATACTATAATTAGTAACGCTCTCTCTATTAGTTAGTATAAGCTATACTTATTAATATCTAAGCCCTAATAGTCCTAGGCTACCTCTACTTTAGTAGTATAGAGGACCTACTTAAAGAAGAGCTACTCTATAGGGTATATAATAACCCGCTTAGCTTCTACTACTAAGTCTTCTTACTTAGCTATAATACTATAATATACTATAAGGTCCCTTATAGGGGTATTAAAGTAAGCCCTCTTAAGGGCTATACTAATAATATACTCTCTTATCACGGCGCTAGGTTAGACCTCCCTGAATTTCGGGTCACGTGACTTACGGGTCACGTGATTACTAAGCGACTCTTTAGCCTTCTAGGGCTACGCTAGCCTATAGTTAGACTTTCTCCTTCTTTAATATAGAATCTACTTAATATAATATAATTAAAGTATATTAACCTTTACTTATTCGCTATTTATAATACTATTCTATATTTATCTATCTATTCTCTAGAGATAGAAGTATAATATCTTAACTAACTACTACGCTAACCCTATTAATTAACTAATACGAGTTTAGTACCTAACTAAGCGCTAAGCTAACTAATCTATACTAACTAACTAACCTAAAGTTAATTAATACCCCCCCTTTACTTTATTATTAATATATTAAACGAGTTATAACTAGCTAGCTATAGCTATAAGGCTATAGGTATGCTTATACTTAATACTAGAAGGCTCCTAGAGCCTCACGTTAAAACCCTTCGATACTACTATACTATATTACCTAACTATAATACTCCCCTATATAAAGACCTAAAGGTTTTTAACCTAAATAAACCTATATATAAGTAGCCTATTAAAGGCCTATTTATAGACTTTAATATAGAGGGATATAAGAGCTTAGCCTAGAGCGCTATTACTAAGCTATAGAAGTTCCCTAACCTCCTTATTATTAACTATAATTACCTAGGTAAGGGCTAGAAGATCGCCCTTACCCTTAATAATATAATATAGTTATTTTAAAATAACTCTAACTTAACCCTTACTTAGATTTAAGACTAGCTTATAAAAAGGGCTACTTAAGGTACTAAGTCTTAAGCCTTATATACTAGATATACTACTATTAATAATAACCTTTATATACTATATAATATAGCTCTATACCTAGAATATAAAAATTAAGAGCTCTAGGAGCGCTTAGAGGATACCTATGCTACTACTAATAACGCTAAGTAATTTATTATACTTACGCGTTACTAAGAGGAGCGTAATTAGGCCTAATATAACGCTATTATTATTATAGAGGAGCGTAATAAGGTAAGGGATACTAATAAAGCCCTATTTTAGCGCTTTAAACGCAATATAACTACTACGCCCCCCCCTATAAGCCCTCCCTCTAGTAGTTATAGCGCTACGCTTTAGGCGATCCTTAACTAAATAATATACCTCGAGAGTTAGGTCCGCTCTAGCTTACTTATATTAACTACTAGCTATAGTAGTACCTACCCTGCTAAGATACCCGAAGTCCCTATCTTTATAAATACTAAGAGTACTAATCCTAAGTACCTAAAGTTTAATACCTAGCTTTTTTATATTAAGATACGCCTTAATAATAAGTAGTATTATAATAAATCCTAACGCTTTAAGTATATACTCTTATACCTTAGAGGAACTACTTATAATATTCTATCCCCTCTCCTCTTAAGTAACCCCTTTTAAATTACTATAGTAGAATAGCTTATTAAAGAGCTAAAGGGTATTTTTATAAACCTAGTTTAGTATAATAAGGCCTAGATAAAGCTTAACGCCCTTATTATTTTATTTAAAGATATTTAGGTTAAGCGAGTAACCTTTATTAAACTTATTTATAAAGCTAAGCTCTTAGAATCTTAGTAGCGCTAGAAGTTCTATAAGAAGTTATCTACCTCCCTCTAGAACTAGTGCTCTATTTATTATATAAATAGTACCCTTAACTTCTAGGACTATACTACCTAGGTCTATACTATAGCCTATATTATAACACCTCCTAATACCTATTTAGCTAACTAAACTACTATATAAGGCCCTGCCCTAGTAGCCTGCGCTAAACCTTCTAATAGAGGGAACCCTCGTGCTTAAGCTTATACTAACTAGGGCTATATCCCTAAGGCTTTATATAAGAAGCTCTACGACTAGGGCGCCTGCTTTATCTATAGTAATACTAGCTATACCTCGCGGGATTACCCCTATAAGAGGGCTAGAGCTATTATAAGTATTACTAAGCTTACTAAGGCTATTAGTAGTAACCTAGAGCTAGTAGAAAACTAGAGCCCCTAGTAAAAATAGACTCCCTACTAGGGGAGACCTAAAGAGATTAGTAATTAGTAATAATATTTATTAACTTATAATAACTAGTTAGTAGTAAGCTACTAGAGAAAGAGTTAGTCCTAGTTTATAATAGATATAATATTCGCCTTAAGGCCCTTCTTAATACTAGAGCAAATAGCTATGCTTTTATAAGTACTTATATAACCCCCTTATTAAGGGATTTTTACTACGCTAAATATAATAAGCTATAGTACCCTATTCTAGCTGCTAGTTTTAATAGATAGCTATTAGATACTATAACTAAGGTATAAATAACTTATATATAAGTAGACCGCTAAGAATTAATATAAATACCCCTCCTCTAACTTAATATAGGGAGATATAACCTTATCCTTAGCTAATTATAGTTTAATTACTATAATATTAGTATAGATATACGCTATTAGCGCTTATACTAGCTAAGTAATACCCCTATAGCCTAGGACCTCCCCTAAATAATTATATAAAACGCTAAGGACCTCCTCTAACCTATTAAAATTAATATAGAGTATTAACTTAACGCTAAATACTACTAAGCTACGTTTAAAGCTAAGGAATAGCTATATAATACCTAGAAAGCTATAGTAAGTAAGATAAAGGCCCCTTTAAAAATTCTATAATAAAGTAGCGCGCCTAGGGACTTAGGATATATTAATAACTTATAGAAGATAAATATAGCGTTAAAGGGAGTATTAACTATAGATTATACCTAGCTTATATAGCATTAGAAGCCTAAACCCCTCCCCCTCGAGGCCTAGTAAGTAAGGAGAAATCTTAATATAGCGCTTATTAGTACTATAGGGTTTAAGAGGAACCTAAGACGTACTAATATTAAATTAGGTTTTATATCGCTATATAAGCTTAATCTAATAATTATAAATAAGCGAGAGGAAGAAGAAAGAGGCGTTAGCTTACTAGAGGTTAATAAAGCTAAAGATTAATAACTAGTTAAGGAGAGACTCCCCCCTTATCTTTAGGGCTAGAGGGATTACTTTAGTAAAATAGCTAGTAACGCCTTACCTCCTTACTACTCTTATAACTATTAAATTAAACTAGAGCTTAGTATAAAAGAGTAGCTAACCTTCTACTTATTATATAAGTAATCCTTACTAGAACTTAAGGCTATCTAATAATATCTCCTCGAGAACCTAAAAAAGGGTTTTATAACGCTAGGTAATACTCTATTTATATCCCTAATACTATTTATTTAAAAAGCTAATAAATACTTAAGGTTTTATATTAACTTTTAAAAGCTAAATAGATTTACTAAGAAGGATTAATACCTACTACCCTTAATTAATAAAACGCTAAGTCGAATTAGCTAAGCTAGGTTATTTATAAAGATTAATATCTGCTAAGCGTTTTACTAAATCCGCATTCACCCCGACTTAGAGGACTTAATAATATTCTATACTTACTATAGCTCCTATAAGTATAAGGTTCTACCCTTCGGGCTCTATAATAGCCTAGCGATATACTAATAGTATATAAACGATATACTTATAGAATACCTAGACGACTTCTATATAATATATATAGATAATATCCTAGTTTACTTAGAGGACCCCCTCTAGCACGAAGAATATATTAGAAAGGTCCTTAATTAGCTACGCTAAGTAGGGCTTTAGGCTAATATTAAGAAGTGCGAATTTAGTATAACTATAACGCGCTACCTTAGGTTTATTATTATAATTAAAGGGATTAGCCCCGACCCCGAGAAGGTTTCTATAATAAGGGACTAGTAGCTACTAACTACGGTGCGCGGCGTTTAGTCCTTCTTAGGGTTTTATAACTTCTACTACTAATTTGTTATAGATTATAAGAAGATTACTAGGCTACTTACTAAACTTATAGCTAAAGGCGCCTAATTCGACTTTAATAGTAACTATATAGTAGTATTTATAACGCTAAAAGAGGCTCTAATATTAGCCCCTATCTTATACTACTAGAAGCCCGAACTACCTACCTAGGTTAAGATAGATACCTCTAAATTAGTTTATACTACTACCCTCCTCTAATAATAAACTAACGATAGCCTATAGCACCCTATAGCCTATTTCTTAAAGACGATATTACTAATAGAGATAAACTACCCTATTTATAACTACGAGATAATAATAATTATTCTAGTACTAGAAGAGTAGAGGGCTAAACTCTCTATAGCTACCTAGCGTTTCGAGGTTATTATAGACTACTAACTACTACTCTACTTTATAACTAAGTAGCTCCTAAATATCTACTAAGCCTATTAATTAGGTATTTTAGCTAGTTTTAACTTTTATATCTAGTACTACCCGGGGCGTGAAAATATACTAGCTAATACCTTCTTATAGAAGAATAAAGACCTCTAAATATAATAAGCTATCCGCAAGTCCGACTATACCTAGGTACTACTACTACCTACTTACTTATCCCTAGAGGTAATAAGTAATCTATACTAACTACTCGAATCTACTCTAAGTCGCCCTATAGTAACTATTAACGCTCTAGAGCTAGAGGATAAGTTAAAAGGTTACCTCCTAGTTAAGTATATCCTTTAGTTAAACTATAAACTTAATATATTATCGCTTTAGCTATTAAAAGTACTTATAGCTACTAAAAAAGAACGCTGGAGAATATAAGAAGGGCTCCTAACTATAGATAGGAAGCTTATAGTACTAGAGGAAGAATACCTATATATAAAGTTAATTTATAAAGCTTATATTTAGAGGCTTATAATATACCTAGGTTAGAATAAGACTATTAAACTCCTAAAGGAATGCTACTACTAGCCCTACTTAACTACTAATATTAAGTAGTATATTTATAACTACTATACTTACTACTAAGTATAGAAGCTAAGAGATAAGCCTCTAGGCGAGTTAAGACCCCTACTAATACTAAACTACCCTTAGGAGTATATTATAATAGATTTTATATCCTACTTACCTAACTACTATAGGTATAATAACATATTCGTTATAATATACTACCTCTTAAAGAAGATAGTCTCCCTCCCTTGCTATAAGACTATTATAGCGCGGGACCTTGCTTAGTTATATTATACTTATATCTTCTAGTATATAGGTTTCCCTATTATAATTATATCTAATAGGGGCCCTTAGTTTACTTCTAACTTCTAGAACGAGCTCTATAAGATATATAGTATAACTATATAGTTAAG
>JAVHLU010001941.1:0-23205 GCA_036785755.1 Colletotrichum ledebouriae
TCTAGGGGTATTAATAAGAGCCCTCTTAAGGGCTATATTAATAATACGCTCTCTATATATAACGGAGTAGTTAAAAAAAGAGCGGGTTTTATTAATTATATTAATACTAAACTCTCTAGTAAGCTCTTATATATTATTAGTATTAAAGGGTATACCTCGCGCAGGCTTAGCGTTTTTATATACGGGGTTTAGTACTAATATAGTTAAGGGATAAGGAAGAGGGAGAGGTATAAGGCCCTGCTCGTAGTAAAGCTTCTTATACTTTTAGCTATAAGAACCTCTTAGGAAAGACCTCTTTAGTTAAGGAGTTACCTCTTATATAGTAGCGTTCGTAGCACCTTACTAGAAGGTCGACCTTTTAGGTTAAGAAGTTATCTTATATAATAGCTTTTACTTTTAGTACCTTGCTCGAAGGTCGACCTTTTAGGTTAAGGAGTTATCTTATATAGTAGCTTTCGTAGCGCCTTACTAGAAGGTTTAGCGAGGGCGTTTCTAGGCTATGAGAGCCTTAGTAGCCTATTTAGCTCTAATATAATTAGCCCTAGTACAGCGCGCATCCGACTCTATAATATTTAGAGGGTTTACTTGCGAGTAGTAGGAATATATAGGGTTCCTATATTATTTTCCTTAACTAGTAGAGGGTATAGGTTAAAATACCTATATAGTATTTCCCGAATTATGCCTGCGAACTAGGTGAATTTGTTATAGTCTTTTTGCGAAGGGGCTGCGGCGTAATTCCGAGCTTAATATAAAAGGTATATTATTAGTATAGCCCTTAAGAGGGCTCTTATTAATACCCCTAGAAGGGATACTTATTATTATATTATAGCTAAGTAAGTAGACTTAGTAGTAGAAGCTAGGTAGGTTATTATATACCCTATAGAGTAGCTCTTCTTTAAGCAAGTCCTCTATATTATTAAGGTAGAGGTAGCCTAGGCCCCTTAGGGGAACGTTAGTAAGTATAGCTTGCGCTAACTAATAGAGAGAGCGTTATTAATAATAGTATAGCTAGTGGACGAAGTAGTAATAGAGGCGGTATTTAATAGTAGCGCGGGTAGTATATAAGAGGAAAAGTTAATAGTTTCGTAGTTTAAATAATTAAAAACCACGTTATTATTAATATAAAGTTAAATATCGTGAGGCTATAGGTATATATAAGTGTAGCTATGGTTAGGAAAGGATTATATAACTAAAGGCTATATATTATTAGGAGGCGCGGAGTTAGAAGGTCTATTGCACTTAAGTAGGTAAAATCACTATGCAGTGGCTAGAGGCCGTATATATAGTTATATACCTATATAATATCTCTTTAATAATACTTTAATAACTATAAAACATAAAATAATAACTATAAAAGTATTTCCTTTATAGAATAAATACTTTAAAAATCTATATAAATTCTAATAATAGCAATAACCTTATATATATATATATATATATCTATAATCCTTAGCTTTATAGCTATAAATATATAGAAATTGCGCACAGACCACATAGTGATCCGAGCGCGACTTCTGCTTCATAAGCTACTGCTTTGCAGTTACGTTTCAGAATATCTTACCCCTCACTTCGTGAGGGTAGGATTTATAACTTAGAAATAATAACAATAATAATAACAATAATAATAATATCATTAATACTATTAATTAATTCCAGGGAAAACACCTCCTTATGCTTAAATCTATTAGCTTTTATCACTATGTTACTTAGCCTATTAATATCTATTATTCAGGCTGTTTTACCGCCCCTTTTGCTACTTATATAACTATTCTTACAAAAACACTAAGCCTGCGCGAGGTATACCCTTTAATACTAATAATATAAAAAGGCTTACTAGAGAGTTTAGTATTAATATAATTAATAAAACCTACTTTTTTATTAACTACTCTATTATATATAGAGAGTATATTATTAATATAGCCCTTAAGAGGGCTCTTATTAATACCCCTAGAGGGGATACTTATTACTATATTATAACTAAGTAAGTAGACTTAGTAATAAAAGCTAAGTAGGTTATTATATACCCTATAGAGTAGCCCTTCTTCGAGCAGGTCCTCTATACTATTAAGGTAGAGGTAGCCTAGGCCCCTTAGGGCTTATTAGTAAGTATAGCTTGCGCTAAATATAATATAGAGAGAGCGTTGCTAAAGACGGCATAGTAGCGGACGAAGTGGTAATAGAGGCAGTATTAGCAGCGCGGGTAGTATGCGAGAGGAAAAGTCGATAGTTTCGTAGTTTAAAAAATTAAAAACTATGTTATTATCGATATAAAGTTAAAGATTATAAGGCTATTAACTAATAGGTATATATAAGTATAGCTATAGTTAGGAGAGTTATAATCACGTGACTAAAGGCTATGTATTATTAGGAGGCGCGGAGTTAGAAGGTCTATTGCACTTAAGCAGGTAAAATCACTATGCAGTGGCCAGAGGCCTATAAAAGAGGTATACTTATATATTGTAAGCATATAGTTTATATTATTAATAATAGTATTAATACTTTAGGGGATCTACTTAGGAACTAAGTATAAGGAATAAGGCTTATATTTAAGGAAGGCGAGGTTCGCCTTTTTAATAAGTTTCTTAATTATAATACTATTCTTGTAGGTTCTAAAGTAAAGTATATAATTATACTCTAAATACTAGATACTTATTTTCTAAAGTAGCGCTTTAGAGATAATATTAATATAAAGGTTCTCTATATATAATATATTATAAAATATAAAGTCCTCTATATTTATATCTTCTAAGCTATTAAGAGTATCCTTAATAATATATATACCTTTTATAATAATTAGATATAAAGCTATTTTAGAATTAACTTATTCTTTATTATAATACCTAATTAAGGAGGGGATAAGAAGGGACTTATTATTTACTAGGTAGATCCCTCTATAGTTATTTAGGACAATTAACTTATATAATATATAGGGTCCTAAGTAGGGAGTTAAAAAGATACTTAGGTACTCTTTATCTAAGTTAACTATATTATCCCTAACCTTATTTAAGAGGGCTATATAAAAAGCAATTATTATTATATTAGTAGGGTAGCTCGGGGCTACTTTAGATTTCTTAAATAAACCCTTATTAGCCCCCTTATTATTTTAGTAGTTCTTACCCGTATAGGGTATAATATATATCTAGCTTTTATAAGTAAGTTTAATATAAAGATTAGTAAAGTATAGGTTATTATTTAACTAGCTATAGATCTAAGCTACTTATATATTTATTACTAATATATAGGGGCTCTTCTAGTAATATCTAATTAAAATAGGTTCTAAGTAATTATAATTAATACTTAGCTATTAATAGCTCGACTTATATAAGTACTATTTATTACTAAATAAGTTACTAGTTATAGGAATATTTAATAAGTTAGCCTTATTTATATAGCTAGCTAGTATTATAAAGACCCTAGCGCTTTATCCTTATAATCTTAAGTAGAGTATATCCTTATATAAGAGGTCTTTAAATATATTAGTATATTAGCTTATATTAGAGATTAGTATCCCTACTTACTCCTATTTAAGGATATTTATAATCTTTATATTAGCTTAAATAAGTATAAAGTAATAACTTATTACTTAAAGAAAAGTTTTTAAAATAAGAGTATTACTTAATCTAAGAAGCTTAAGCTAAGTAGTATAGAAATAGACGCCCCTAAAGTCCTTAATCTAGGTATTAGAATTAATACTCTTATTTACTTTCTCTAGGACTTAGATATACTCCTCTTAAATAGTAATAAGGATATTAGCCTCGCTTAGAGTATAGTAATATTTAAGAATAATAATAAGGTTATAAAGAGTTATATTCCCTTTAGTAAGAAGTTTTATATATATAAGTAGAATAATATTATAAGTAATAATCTCTATAACTAGATAATTAATCTATTTAAACTCTTAGTTCCTATAAGTTCACTTAGACTCTTATATAATAAGTAAATAGAACTACTCTAGGTATTATTCCTATATACTTATAATATTCTTATTAATTATAACTAGGGTAGCTAGAGGCTAAAGGGGTTGTAATTTATTTATTATCTATATCCTAGTAATAAACTTAAGAGTAATCCTAGAAATAATATTAGGAGTAGCCTCTTCTAGAGCTTCTTAATTAAGTAGAGCGATATATTAATTATAAGCGCTCTTATCCTATAGGTATTAGGTATTAATATCCCAGTTTTACTTAGTAATATATATATTAAGACTTAGGGTTTCTAATAAAGTCTTACCTAGGTATAAAGGTCCCTTAGGGTTATCTAAGTTAGTATACTTCTAGATTTTAATAGCTTAAGCTTTAGCTTAGATTATAATATATTAAGTAGTAAAGTCCTTATATATAGTTAGGTAATATAATACTATTATAATAATAGTAGAAGATATTATAATTAATATTATTTAGAAATAGAGGGTTTAGAATAATAGAGGATAATATATATTAAGGAGGAAAGAAAGAATAAGAGAGAGGAAGTTTTAATAAGTACTTTTAGTAATAAAAGCTTATTTTAAAATCATAACTTAGAGGTCTAGTTAGAGCTAGGCTTATAATTATTAAGAAAGATCTTATAGAGTTATATTTATAGTTACTAAAGAGCTTATTCTATTATAATAAGAGTAGCTATAATATAGTTACTTATAACTACGGTTAGAGGAATAACCCCTAGAAAAAGGTCGCTCTAGAGCCGACGTTAGTTATATGCTACGCTAGGAATAGGCGATGCTAAAGGTATCACGACACGATATTATTAAGTAATACCTTCTATAGTAGACCGTAGTATAATTCGAATAGCAATACTACTATATTAGTACCTAGATTAGCGTTCTACTAGACTTAAGTTATAATTAGTACCTAAATTAGGTCGGTTTAGTAGCCTTACTAGAGGAGATTATAGTTAATACTACGGATAGGTAATCCGTTATAGATACTAGCTATAGTAGGATGCCTGCTATCTTAGGCTCTAGTAGTAGTTATATAGGTAGTAGTTATATAGGTTAATTATTAGCTATATAAAATAATAAGTATTTCTCTTAGTTGTTAGGTAGGTTATTAAGAATACTACTAGCTTTTAATAATGATATTTTAATCTATTAGGTTTCTATAATAATTAGTAGCCTGCTAAGAGTATCTAGGATAATATAGTTTTCCCCTAGTTTATAAGTAAACTATATATTAAATTATAAAATATACTTTATCAATCTAATAAGCTTCTTATTAACTCTAGTCCGTGCTATTATATTTATGATATTAAGCTATTTAGATAAGTCTATAATAGATTTATAGTTTATAAATATTATAACTAGTAGGACTTTAGTAGTATTAACCTAATATTAGGTCTTAGATAATATCTATATATAACTAGAAGTCTCAAGTTCTATTAATTAATATTACTTCTTAGTTATTATTAGTAGTTAGGAGAGGAATATAATAGGTTTAATTATAGTTCTAGGAGAGTATTATAGGACCTTATGTTTACTAGCATTATCTATTATAAGGACTTTTATTAATACTTCTTCTTTAACGTAGTATACTCTAGCGCTAATACTATTAGTATACGCGTCGAAGTTAATAAATAGGATATATTTTACTAAATAGAAGGTTAGCGTAGTATACTTAGTTAGTTCTACTTTAACTTAGTAAAATATATTAATCTCTTTTATACTTAGGAGGAGAACGTTAATAGCTTTTACCTACTAGTTTTATACTAGTTTTACTATTTCTATTATAATATAATTACCTATAGTCATATTAATATAACGATATATTCGTAATAGCATTATCTTATATACTTCTAATAGCTTAATAATATTAGCATATTATTAGACGTTATAATATATAGATCTAGTAACGCTAAGGAAGTATTTTAATACTTTTAATATAATTAGAAAAGCTAGCTTTGTTAGGGTATCTAACTTCTTCGCTAGTATTATTAGTTTAAATAAATCTATAAGCTTACTAAGAACTACTACTAATAGAAAACTTATATAGGACTCTAATAAGCCGATAGAGATATTATATTATCTTAGTATTATTAGGATTTAGTATAGGTTAGTAACGTATTAGTCATAGCCTTTCGAGGTAGCTATAACATTATTATAGTATATATCTCTAGTAATATTATATAATATTTAGTCGATCTATTATTATATATAGGCGTTAGAGTTCTTATAGCCTATAATAGGATAATGAAATGTATACTAACTATTAGTTATAGCGATAGTAAATACCTATTTAGATTATAGGTATATATGCTATTAGTAATAGAAAGCACTTATATTAAAAGTTAAGATATAAGTCGTATTAGCATATTTAAATATTATATAGTCTTAGGATTTTATTAAGTAGGTATTAGAGAGGATAATCTTATTAAGCGTGCGTATATTAATAATTATACGACCTTTCCGCTTTATATAAACTTTACTATTACAATTAGCTATTATAATATCCTCGTTAGGAACTTCTCGCTAAATAATAAATATAAGAAATATAAATAGGACCTAGGTCTTAGTTAGAAAAGCTTTACTATCTATTACTAGCTTATTAATTATCTTTTTAATAACCTCGCGTTTATTAGGTCTAATAGGGAAGATCTTATACTTTTTTAGAAGGTTATATTACTAAGTAGACTTAAAGTAGACTTATAGTTATTCATTATCTAGGATATTATTAAATCTAGTTTCGCAGAAGATATCCTTAAATTTACTAGTAAGGTTAGCTAGTTTCTTTATATTATTAGGTTAACTACTATAAATATATACTCCTATTAGATAAGTAGTTATTATTTAGCTTTATTTAATAAGGTATTATTCGTTATAGTTAGGTAGCTTCTAAATAGCTAGTTTTGCTACCTTAGTACTATTATTTAAGTTAACTATCTAAGCTTAGGTAAATAGGTTAATAGATATAAGATAACCTAGTAGAATACCTTTATCAACTTCTTATAAGATATTATAGTCGTTATAAACTATAACTTTAGTAATACTAGTATTTACTATAAGAGTAAACGTGCTAACTAGAAGGTTATTAATTAGCTTAAAAAGAAGGTCTTATAAGTTATCTCTAACTTTATAATAGATCTAAATCTTACTATAGGACTTAGGTAGGACTTTAGTTATACATAATACTACTACCTTCGTATTATATTAATTACTATAATAGATTATAGCTATTAGGATCTTAACGTTATATAATATGATAACTAAGTAGCCTTTTAAGTTAAGGATATTGAACTATTTAGGTCCTAAGTGGTCTATACGTAATAATAGGTTAGCATAGATGTTATTTATAATAGATACTTCATATTAGAAGGTTATAATAGCTACTTTACTATTAGGGAATATTATTTCTTTAAAGTTTAAGTCTATAATAATATATTAGTCTACCTAATATTAGTTATTACTAATACCTCTAACTATAATAAGAGATGCTCGTATTTAAATATATAGTATAGGATACTACTTAGATAGGAAGATATAGTCTATAACTAATAATAAATATCTAATATTAGTATAGATATTAATTTATTCTAGCCTATAGAGGTTAGGTATAATCTAATAATAAAGGTAAGTCTATCTCTTAAATCTAAACCTAGCGGTAATTTAGGTAGCTATATTAATAGGGGATTTAATAATTAATAGGTTCTAAAGGTCTAATATTAGTATTAATACTATTAAGGTATTATTAGGAGTCTTAGCTATAAACGCTAATTACTAAGTATTATTATTTATAATTATATATTAGCTATAGATATAATAATAGAGGTTATTATTACTGGAGAAGGTTTATTAATAAACGTAGCACTATCTCTAGGGATCGTTAAACATAATCCTAGTATAGTATATATCTTAGATATTATTAGGTAGTTAGCTAAGCTATAGCTACTCGTTATTTATATTCATATAATAGTCTATATTATTAAAATTATAGTAGGATAGTATATTATCTCTATCGTTAGCAACTAATAGGGACTAGTAACTACTACTATAATTAGATTATTATTCTAGCTATAATACGTCTAATAATTAGTATATTATTATAGTATCTAATTAATCCTAATAATTACTTTAGTATGCTTTTATAGCTTATTATAGTTAACCGAATCATAATCCTACTATTATATTTATATTAAGCTTATAGGGTAGTTATTAGTTCTCTAGGATCACGCCTTATCCTTATTATAGCTAGCTTAGCGGGACTTAATTAGGTTAGTATAAGTTAGGTTACTATCCTATAGGGAATTAGAATTAATTACCTTAACGTCTATAGTTATTATAGTTATTATAGCCTCCTCGCTACTAAGTATAATTACCTCTAAACCTATATTTACTACGCTATTAAAATCAGTTACTATTATATAGTATTATAGGTATTATCTACTAGTTGGTACGCTAGAATAGTAGTTAGTTAGTTTAACGTTAGTTATAATAAGGAGGTTAGCTAAATTAGCCTAATTAATTAAACTAGGCATTCTTATCTAAATAGCTTTAGAAAGGAGGTTATTAGTTAAAGTTAGTAGTATAATAGGTATAGCGTCTATATATAAGTTTATAAATAGCTAATTTATAGTCCCTAATATTAGTAATAAAAGTATCTAATATAGTTATAGATATTAGTAGTAAGATAATTATCTATAGGGTCCTATTAAGAGCTTTATATACTGCTTTAATAAATCCTTCTTTAGCTACGCTATATAACCTAGTATCTCTAATTATTAATAATATAAATATATAGATATCCTTACTATTATATATATTAAGTAGTCTAAATATTACTATCTCCTATTAATATATAGTTTTACTATAGTATAGCTTAAATCGTTCTAGGATCTTATTAGTAATACTATTAATAGTTCTAGAATTATATAGGAGCGATTAGTTAGTATTAGATAATACCTATAAGTACTATACTAATATAGGACCTTAGAGGTATTAGGTCTATACTACTTTAATGCTATTAAAGCTTCTAGATTCTATAAGATCTATAAGTTATTCTATAAAGGTATACATATCTATATAGATAGTTATCTTACTATTACTAACTATACTAAGTTATTCTAGATCGCGGGCTATAGGGTTAAATATACTAATATTAACTAATCTAAGAATAGCTAGGTTTATAGTATTAATACTACTACCTATATTATTATAAACTATAGCTTCTAGATATTAGATCGCTCCTACTAATAAGTTAGTTATATTATTAATTTATAACTACTCTAGTTATTATATAGTAGAAGCTAGTAAGTTAGCTACTACTTAAGTAATAAGGGGTTATTAACCCTAGGGGTCGGGTTATTAATAACTATTATCTATTATAATACGTCGTAGGGCCTCTAGCCACTGCATAGTGATTTTACCTGCTTAAGTGCAATAGACCTTCTAACTCCGCGCCTCCTAATAATACATAGCCTTCGGTTACGTGATCGTAACTTTCCTAACTATAGCTATACTTATATATACCTATTATACTAGATAGCCTCACGATCTTTAACTTTATATTAATAATAACGTAGTTTTTAATTATTTAATAGACTACGAAACTATCGACTTTTCCTCTTACGCACTACCCGCGCTACTAATACCGCCTCTATTACTACTTTATCTGCTAGAAGTCGTTACTATCTTTATAGCTATGCTATTATTAGTAACGCTCTCTCTATATTAAAGTAGTTAGTATAAGCTATACTTACTAATATTCCCCTAAGGGGCCTAGGCTACCTCTACCTTAATAGTATAGAAGACCTGCTTAAAGAAGGGCTACTCTATAGGGTATATAACGACCTACCTAGCTTCTACTACTAAGTCTACTTATTTAGCTATAATATAATAGTAAGTATCCCCTCTAAGGGTATTAATAAGAGCCCTCTTAAGGGCTATATTAATAATATACTCTCTATATATAATAGAGTAGTTAAAGAAGGAGCGGGTTTTATTAATTATATTAATACTAAACTCTCTAGCGAGCTCTTATATATTATTAGTATTAAAGGGCGTGCCTCGCGCGGGCTTAGCGTTTTTATATATAAGGTCTAGTGCTAATATAGTTAAGGATTTATTATAAGTTAGATAAGGATAAGGAAGAGGGAGAGGTATAAGGCCCTACTTATAATAATAGAGCTTCTTATGCTTCTAGCTATAAGAACCTCTTAGGAAAGACCTCTTTAGTTAAGGAGTTACCTCTTATATAATAGCGTTTACCTTACTAGAAGGTTAACTTTTTAAGTTAAGGAGTTATCTTATATAGTAGCTTTCGCCTTATTAGAAGGTTTAGCAAGGGCGTTACTATGAGAGCCTTAGTAGCCCGTTTAGCTCTAATATAATTAGCCCCGGTGCGGCGCGTATCTAACTCTATATAAGGGTTTACTTACGAGTAGTAGGAATATATAGGGTTCTTATATTATTTTCCTTAACTAGTAGAGGGTATAGGTTAAAATACCTATATAGTATTTCCTAAATTATACCTATAAACTAGGTGAATTTATTATAGTCTTTTTGCGAAGGGGCTGCGGCGTAATTCCGAGCTTAATAATACGTCGTAGATTATTATATATATTTATACGAGTTTCTTTAATAGGAGGTATATCCGCCCCTTCCTCGTTATTAAGTAGGGATAATATAATAGAGCTATTACTATAGCTTCGTTAATATATAGTTATAAGTAGGAAGTTAATATAACTAATATATTATAAGTTATAGAAACCTTTACTTAATAGGTCAGAGTTTAGGCTTAGTATAATAAGGTTAAGGGTTAGGTTATTATAGTTAGTTATTAGCCTTCCTAGCGAGGCTATAGTAAGCTATTACTATATATTATATAAATTTACTTATTAATACTACGTCCTAAGGAAGGATTAGAATACTAACTTAAATATTAGCTACTTAATAGGGAATAGTTAGTTGAAATAAGTAGCCCTAGTTATATTAAGTAGGATTATCCCTATAATATTAGCTATATATAATAGATTGTTATCTTCTAGTATTTATATATAGGGGTAATTAGTATTAGTAAATTTAAGTAGTTCTTTAGACTACTAATGCAAATTAGCTTCTATAAGGTTAAGTAAGGTTAGACTTTAATAACGTTATTAGTAATAGGTTATAGGAGTAAGTCCGGCTAAAGGATTTAGAAATTTAAACAAGGATTTAGATCTCTTAATAAATAATTACGTAGATATATAACTACTCCGGGTAGCAATCCGCTAGCGTCGTATTTAGTCGTGCTACTAATTATAAGGGGTGCGATAATATATATTATATTATATAAGTCTAGAAATATGTCATGGGGTGCGTGGATCTACATATATATCTCCACCCGTTAGGTGTGGGCACCTGACATGGTTCTTGGCGGGAATTAAACTCAACTTACCCGTGTCCTCGGGGAACATGAACGGCCAGCATTACGCCTTGGCCCCCCCTCTTTCCCTCTGGCTTCTGCGCAATAAACCCTCGTCTGAAGAAGATAGGTCTCTCAGCCTTCTCCTCCCTCCATCGACGCCCCTTCCGACACCGCGTTACCAGGCAAGACACGACGCCGTGTCATACTTCAACCGCCCACCATGGCCTTTGGCTGGGCCGAGTGAGCTACCCTGTTCATGCCTTGTCATTACCACCACCCAGCTAACAATCTCACGCTCCAGACTCCGCTCCCTCCTCCTCGTCTTTGGCCCAATTCTCCTCCCAAAAGCAATTTCCGCCTACCGCTCAATCCGCGCCGCCTCCCAGCACCGCGCTGAGCCAATACCGCCTCCGTCAAATGTCGCCCGCGCCCTCGCCGTCCTCACCGTCGTAGTCTTATACTACCTCATAAAAACGCTCCCGCCTTTCGCCCCCGAGAACGTCTTCTCCATCACCCAGTCTCGCCTCCAAATCCCCGTCGATGTTCTCTTCACCCGCCTGGCGTCCCTCCGGCCCGACAACGCCTTGACGCCAGCGGACGAGCGATTGCGCGCGCGCTTCGTCAACCTCGAATCCCGCCTCCTCTACCTCCACCTCGGCCCCGCCGCGCTAGCAGACTGCCCGTTCTGCACGTCCGACGAGCCCAAGAGCTACTTCTACTACGCCCTTCCCGCGATCGTGCTCTCGCACCTTTTGAACCTGGCGTTGGTCGCTTTCGTCACGTCCGCAACCGTCACGGGGCGCGATGGAGCGAGGTGGAGGAGCTACGCGACCGTCGCTGTGGCGGTGCTCTGTATCGCCGATCTGAGCTTGGTGAACCAGTACGACTACTCGGCCAACGCGTCCGCCCTGCGTCTGCCAGAGATCGACTTCTTCTACTGGAAGGCCCGCGCGCTGCGGTTCATTGCCATGGCGCTCCTCGATGTCGGTCTGGGGGCTGTTTTGTACCTGTCGAGTACTCGCCGGGCGTTCGTGCAGCCTCCTTCCGACGCAGAGAGGGTCGAGTCGACTAACCGCGCGCTGAGCAATATCCGGAGCAGGCTCAATGCGCTGGGCATCGTCAAGAACACCACGCTGCGGGACGAAGAGCTGCGCGCGCGGAGCCAGGCGTACTGGCTGCACGAGGTGCGGCTTGTCAGAGAAGTCATGGAGGAGAGGGAGGTCATTGAGGGCGTTAACGACGCCTTGGAGAACCGGATTAGTATCCAGAACATAACGGCTGATGCGGAGGCGTACACGGCGAGTGTGTTCTTGCCGCTGGAAAAGAGTATTGAGAACTCAGAGTAGATGGAGTGGCCAAACACCCCCCCTTTCCTCGTGTAAACCAGACTTACAGAAAGAGAGCCAGGGGACGGGGGACCGCGTGACATTCAAAAATTGAGCCTACCATTCAATTCGCCCCGTGAACTTCGACTGTGATTTGAGAGGTGTATCTGGCTAGCTCTTTTTTGGGGGGTATTACCGTGGGTTGAACAGCAGATAATTGTAACGTTCACGAGCACCAGAACCCCGCTTGTGCTGTCCAGAATAGAAGAAATGTATTTTAATACGCCTCTAGGGCTGTTGATCCGTTCAGTAACATTCCCGGTTCCCTCCTCCCCATTTTGGCGCGTTCCATGCCCACCTCGCCCCAATCTTCGTAACCAGAACCTTTGACGATGACCATGGTTCATGACCCGCTCGCCTCAATGCCTGCCCTATTGTGAGAGCCACAACGCCTGTGTTTTCCTATGTAACATGTTTATAACGTGCCGACTGCCTCGCGCTGCAGACTGACAGTGCGAATGCATTTCGCAAGGAAATACAATGAGCCATTTCAGTACCCAAAAATCAAGTCGCAGCCCGTGGTGAGTTCACTGAGCAGAGTACCTCTTATTCCACAGCGGCATCTTCTATCCGCCGCGGGTATCAGGCCTCGTCGCCGCACTACTGGCGCTGTCCTTGCGATCGCGCGGGACTCCTGCCTGGTCGAGGCCTTCCTCAGCGCTGCGCTCAAGGAAGCCAGCCCAAAGATCGGCGAGTGACTCCTTGTTGGCAGACGTGGGCGTCTCGGAGAAGAACTCCGCGCTGAGCGAAGGGGTTGAGGGGGTGCGGTGGAACGGTGAGGCGGGGAGTCGCAAATTTGTCGAAGTGCCTGGGCGTGCGAGGCCGGCCTGTTCGCGCTGCTCGTCGTTCCAGTTGAGGTAGCCGGCCATGACTTGAAGGATCTGGAAGCGCTTTGGGTCGGAGCGATCCAGGGTGAGAAAGTGCAGGAGATGGTTAGTGACGACTTGTCTGTAGAACCTTGGCTTTAGCCACGTTGAGCGGATGAGGAGTTGGAGCAGCCACATACCTGTCTACGTTGTCTTCTGGCTTCGTCTTCTTCAAGTAGCGAAGGGCCTTAGTCAGATGGTCGTTGAGCACAATAGCCTCATGGCGCAGCTTGCCGATTAGAAGATTCTTCTCCTTGACCTCCTTCTCGAACGGCGCTGTCCGTTCCAGTTCCTTGGTGAGGTTCTCCTTGGCAGTCTCGGCCTCTGTAGCCCTGGTGTCCGCCTCTTGCACGAGCTTTTTCATAGCCTGCAGCTGTTCCTCGGATGTCTCGACCATCTCCCGCAATTCCTTCTTCCGCGCTTCCTGAATCTCGCGTAGTGCCTTCTGCAGATTGTCGATGATCTGTGACTGCTGATCTCGTTCGGACACGGCGCTCTCGTAGCCTTCGCGGAGGGTGTGAATCTGCTCCTCAAGTTCCGAGACCTTCTCGACAAGGCTCTCCTTTACCGAGCGCTCCTCCATTGCGATGACCTCCCATTCACCCATTGCGTTCGTGGTCGTCCCAACCTCCTCCTTCAGATTGGCGACCAGCCTCATCAGCTCCTCTCGTTCCTTCACCCAATTCTGTTGGGACAGGTTGCTACGGCTGCGAAGACTCGCCGCTTCGCGCGAGGTATCCTGAAGCTCCTCCTTGAGTTTGGCCACCTCCTCCTCGGAAGCCTTTGCGCCGCTCTGCAGTTCCTCATTTTGAGCCTCAAGTTCCTCGATGCGCTCCTTGGCCTCTTCGAGTTCAGCGCGATCGCGCTTGAGACGTTCACCAAGGGTCGACTTGAGGTGGTTTACGCGCTCTAGTAGAGCCTGGTAGTTCTCTTCCGCCTGTTCCTTTGCGGACGACGTCTCTTCCAGCTCTGCCTTGAGATTTGTGACGGTCTCATTATGCGTTGTTTGGATGGTTTCCAACTGCTTTCTCAATGTCTCGACTTCTGCGCGCAGCTCCTCTCGCTCCTTCGTGAGGGCGTCCAGCTTCGCGGTGGCATCGGATCCGGCGCCGTGCTCTTCTGTTGGCTTCTCTATCGGGGGATTCGTGTGTCCATTGCTCGTCGGCCTCTCCGTGTGGCCATTGGCCATTGTGTCTTTATCTGCTGCCTGCTCTGGACTGGTTTCTGCTGTGGCAGCGGTATCCTGCAACATCAGTCAGTCAACCCGCAAGATCGCTGAAGCAGCCGGCCCAAGGGAGAATTACCTGCACAGGGGTTTCCGGTTCATCATCGCCATCTTCGGCAGCATCGAGCTGCGGGGCACTGCTGTCGGTCTCTATCGGATCCCTGGGCTTGTTCGCATTCTTCTTCTTCTTGCCGCTCTTCTTCTTCCCTAGTGTGTGGCCGTCCGGGTTAGCGCTACCATGGCACGATTTGTCTCCGGGGTGGATTCAATCGGCGAACCTGAAGATGCGTTTTGAACCGGGTCAGTTGAGGGAGCGGCGGCCGACATGTTGGCTTCTCAGATGCATCGGGAGGTGCAGAGCCCTTTGAGCTGTTATACGCGGCTGGACGTTGGGGCTATTGTCTTCAAGATTCTTCGGGAGGTTGCGAGATGTCTGGTTTGCACCTGGCGAACAGTATGTACTAACACAGGGCACGTAAGCTGAAATGGTAATTAGCAAGCGTGTTCACTTCACACGCCGAAGGTGCTGCTCCCCAGTCCCCCACACTGGTCGGAGAGCTCCACTAAATGTGCCGATAGCGATAATCCCAGCAATCCCGTCGCTACCAAGGTACCTATAAATGACGCCTCGAACGCCACTGGGCCATTTGCGAAGCCTGAGCGCCAGAGGCTTCTCGAGCGACCACAACAACCTGAGTGATCGGTGATACCCTATAACTTGGTCACATTTAGTTCTCTGCGAGATAAATGCTGAGCCTTAACCAGACTGCAGAGGTATGTCATGAGGTTCACAGTGTGCTGTCAGCTCTGAGCACAGGACTGAAATGAAACGAGAGCCTCGACAGCTGGCCATTTGTCTAACACGAACTGCACCCAGGGTCTATTTGATGCTGACTCTGGCTGGGTAGCTAATCTCGATTGGGACACTCACTGACAAATGCATTCCAACCGTCGTATTCCATGACCATCATTGGCTACTGAAAGAACGTCTCCATTACGAGATGCGGGAAAAGATGACTGAGGAGTACGGGGCTACTTTACGAGGATCCTCTTCTGCCGCCGTTGAAAAAGCACAGGACGTGGGACGCAGCGGATTCGAGCTGACTAAGGCTTTCCTTATCTTATCAACCAGCAATGGGCACCTTCAAAGAGCTGCTGCGATGGGAAATTTTTCATTTTGCTCTTCTCTTCTTCATACATATTCACCTTTCGCTGATATAACCTACGAACAAGCCAATCAAACCAATGACTTGGTCATTCATGACGCTGAAGTAGAGCAGAACCGCCTTTATAATCCCGGCGCTTGCCCACTGCTATATGGGTGCGACGGGTTCGCTATGTGCGTACATACTAATCCCAATGATTGATTACATTCGATTTCTGTGATGAACCCCCCAAGCAGCAAATATGGTGGGAAAATGAAGAAACAGACTTTTCGGAAAGGATTGCATCGTGACGAGGGATATCATTAAGGACCTCAGTTCTTGGACTTTCTCCTGCCGCCTTTCTTCGCCTTGCTCTTGGGTGTCAACTTGGGCGTCTCCGCGGCCTCCTCCTTCTCCTCGTTCGCGGGGGCAGCCTCTTCCTCGGCGAGCTTTTCCTCAGTCGATGCGGCTTCGATCGACTTTGGTTCTTCAGGAGCATCGACAACCATGGGCTCGGGGGGGGGCGCGACAGCATCCTTCAGCTTAGGGGCCTCGAATTCGTAGCCCATTTCTTTCAGCTTTTGAGCACGCTCCTCGCGCTTCTTCTCCTCGTTTGACTTCTTCTTGGACCACTGCTCCTCAGTCCGACCCTTCGCGACTTCGTGGGCCGCGAGCTTGTGCCAGGGGATCTTCTTGAAGCGCTTGTTGGCGCCCTTCCAAAGATTCTCGTGTAAAGACTCCGTGGGGACAGTCTTGACCTTGAGGATGTGGCCGAAAAGGAGGTAGGTGTCCATGGTCTTGGCCACAATCTCCGCGGTGCTCTGTTCGGCAAACTCGATAAAGGCCCAGTGCTTGCTCGCGCCCGTCTTCTTGTTCCGTGCAAGTCTCAGCCTGTTGATGGGGCCAAATTGTGAGAAGTAGCCTCTGAGCTCGTGCTCATAGAAACCGTGAGGCAATCTTGAGATGAAAACCACGCCCGGCTCCTCGCTCGTTCCCTCTGTAGACTTTCTCTGCTTCTTGAACTTGGGAATCTTGCCGACGTCCTGGCCCTCCATGAAGCCGGTGCCGTCTTTCTTCGGCGCATCCTCGGGGTCCAGGCCATCTGCAAGGGCTTGAATATCGGCATCAATCTCGTCGTCAGAGTCGTCGCCCCCCTCCACGGGAATGACAGAGGTCTCGGCCTCTTCGACGACCTCGGTGGTCTCAGGCTTGGCCTCTTCGACAGGTTCAGATCTAGGCGCAGCCTTCTTGGATTTCGACGTCGCCTTCGCGGGCTTTTGCTTCTTCGTCGCAACGGGCGAGGCCTCCGCAGTTGCTGCAAAGAATGTTATTAGGAAAGACGCGGTTTGAATGCAAATGTGAATCTGTGTCGTACCTTTACGCTTGGGAGTCTTTTCGACCTTCTTTTCTACCTTCTCGGCGGTCTTATTCTCGGGCTTCTCGACCTTGGTCTTCTTGGCCGCAGGTTCGACCTTATCGACCCTCTTCGCCGTGGGCGACTTCTCAGCCGCAGCAACAGCTGCAAACTTGTTAGACAAACTCAATTCGACGTCGCATACACTTACACCTGGTTCTCTTTCTAAGTTCGGGGGCCATTTCTGCAGATTGTGCTGGATGGCTGTTGAGTCCAGGCGGAGCGAGAGTGTCTGCAGTGCTGTACCTGTCGCAAGCGAAAAAAAATCAAAATTTCAAGTTTCTGCCACTCAGATATGGAGGCGGTGAAGGGGGGACCCCGCTAGCGCGACCGTTCTGGCCAGGGGACTTTCAGCGGGGCATCTGCGCTATATGGGCAACGGAGCCGACGTCTGCCAGCACCCCGACACGCTAACCTCAAAATGTTGATCACCTACCTGTGCAACCACTGCGCAAGTCGCGAAGCTCAACTCAGTTAGTGCATTCAAATAAGCCGCCTCTGACTTCGATTACCTACCTACCTCAGAGTACCCGAAGGTATCGCAACATTTGCCGCTGAGATCAACTCCAAACAAAACCTATCAGCTGTGTCTATAATCCTACTCACCAGCGAACTTCGAATTGGTGGCACTCATGAAATCATAGCGACCTGGGCTCACCACCTCGATGCGGTTAACCTCAGCACATTGCGATACACGAAGAAACAGTCAAATCCGACTTGGCCCACAAGAAAATATCAGGAGGTAGCCAAAAGAACTGCGTCAGTTCTCTCAAGCAACCGGAAAAACCTCTCTCCTTGGGCCTGCCATCCATCCTCGACAGGAACCGTTGGGCCCACCCAATCTCATCTTTCTCAACTTATTTACAGAGCACTCCAGACCTCCAAGAAGGCCTCGATCCTTACCTCTGTCAAGCTCCCGACGACAGGAACAGACCAGAAGCCTGAGTCTGTACCGCCGTCATCGCCCCGGTTTTCCGAGACACGTGCTTCTTCTCAGACGAAAAGTCTCTGGCTCAGCAAAGATGGCCGGCAACAATATGGAAATAACGCACGCTGAGATGTGGGATGACTCCGCCCTCATAGAATCATGGAACGAGGCTCTGGATGAGTACAAGGTAAGCTGTTTACGTCTTGGCCAAGAGAAGCGCCCCCATAGTGGCTTTTGCTGATTATCTTGGCAGAAGTATCACAGCATCCACGCAAAAGGAGGCAGGCTTGAAGATTTTGATCTTCAGGAGAAATCCGAGCCCCAGTACGGCCAGGCATTTCCCTAGACTTTATGAAAAACCAAGAGACCACCTCTGACAAGTAATGATCTCCTCAGGACCCATACTACCACCGACATAGAAACGGAGGCGTTCGATCAGCCCGAGATCGTGAACCTCTCGGAGGGAGCCAACGAAACGAAAGGAGTGGACAGCAGCACGGATGTAAAACAACCCATCCACCCCAGAGGAAATCCAGGCAGATCAGAAAAGCTTGGCATCTTTTCGTGCTGCAATCTCTTCGCTTCCGCTAACGGTTGTCCAAACCAGGTTGAGCCAAAAGCCGGCGTGCCTGTCGTAAACACTATCCCGGGCAACGGCGGCAGCGTCCCAGGTCCTGCGACAATGGGTCCGCAGGCTCTTCTCGGTGCAGGTATGTGCAATGATAACCGGTTCGGAAGTCGAAGATGTTCCGTCCGGATCAAACAAAGAAGAAAATGAGGCCGTGACTGACCATGGCGCCTTCGCGGTTTTGAATTGCAGTACAAGACGAAGGATTGAAGAGGCTCCTGATGTCTTGGTATTACGCCGGATACTACACGGGACTATACGAAGGGCAGCAGCAAAGGCAGCAGCAAAGGCAGCAGACGCATTAGCCGTGACAATGAGGCTGAGTTGACAGCTTTAGCCTGGGATAACGAAGACAAGGTAGTGTGGGGAATGGTGTGAGGTTGGCTGTCCTGACTCCTGAAAAGCGGTCACTGGAGAGTTTATCTGATCGACGTGCGGGAGGACAACTCTGTTACACGACCTGTTCCAGCGTCCGATGATGTAACGGCGCCACACGCTTCCTTGTCTGAGGTTCACCATGGCATGTGTCAAACGAACGACAGGAGCGCAGGCAGGTCAGCAACATTCTAATTCGCCCTTCTGTCTGTTGTTCTATGCAGGTTTCTGCAGCGGCCGGATGGCCGGTCTTGGGACGGAGGAATTTTCTTGGTTGTCTAAGTCGGGGTCGGGCGAACTTGAGTTGGCGGGTCCGCCCTCCGGTAGCTGGTATTTTGACGGTGCAGTTTTGGTATTTAGCCCGATCTAACCATATCCGTTAGCCGCGCTACCTTCGCTACGATATATAATAACCCACGAAGTACTAGTATTTCTTAGGTATATTTATAAGCGAGATTACATAGTATAATAATAATATCGCTACTATTTAGTAAATAACTATTTACTAGCTAAATTTATACCTTTATAAACGCTTATAATATCGGAGATTAGTAGCGATACTTTTAAAGAGTACTAGCTATAAGTCCGCTAGTACTACTACGATATAGGTATTATGCTAAAGAAAAAAAGAGTTATAAATAAGGGCGCCTAGGTTAATATATTATATAATCGCAAAGGTATACGTAAGTCGATCGTATTAAAATGAAAAATAATAATAAGCTCGGTAATAACCTTAGGGGCCTTAAAACTCCGATAAATATACTATAAACTTAAGGTACTTCGATAGATAGTGGGTAATATAGGTATAGCGCGGTATTAGAAGCTTCGCTAATATATTAGGTTAAGGGCGTGATAGTTTACTAAAAATAATTAGAGGGTAAATAATTGAGGGTGACTTCGCTACTTCGAGGGGGTGGATCTATAGTATAGGTTAGCGCTAAAGTACTATATATAAGCGAAATAAGCACTTATATCCCCTATTAAGGGCCTGGAGCTTGCTAGTAACCCTACTTCCCCTTATAAATATAGCTAATATCTAAAACTTCTTTTTACTACCTAACCTTTAGTGTGAGATAGTAATAGCGATATTATAGTAGGGGGTAGTAGTTAGTAGATAGTTATTACTAGCTTGCTTAATAATAACGTTATTTATAAGTTTCCTATTAATAAGGATAATAGCGAAACGGCTAGTAACTATACTAACGATCCTAGGCTAAGTACTTAGCTAGGTACCTAACCTATTAATAATAACGACGATATTAATCCCTTTAATACCTAACCCGATAGCTAAGTTAATAATAAGGCCTCGAATCCCTTACTTATAGTAGCGAAGTTAAAGTAGCGACCCCTAGTAGTATAGACTAAGTAGTATATAAAGCGGTTTTTTAAGTACTATTTAGTATTATAGTAGCAGGGGGCCCTCTTTATTATAAGTAATAAGAAGATAGTATTAAGGTTAGTAATAGTTAAGATCCTTCTAAAGATAAGAAATACCTGCCTAAATAGTTAGTTTACTATTAATAACCTTATAGCGAAGTATAATAATACCTTATAGAGGTATAAACGAGCTATTAACCTCGTTAATAAGTTAGGCTCTTTATATAATAATAAAACTAGTTAAATTACTATAATAGAGTTAGTATAGGATAATTAGTATATAAAGAATAAAACCTACGCTAGCCTCTAGATCTATAGGATATTATATATCTAAAGCCTATATAATAGGATCTAGGTTAGTATAAGACTAACTAGTAATAATATCGCAGAGGTTAGAGAGTTAAATACTTAGCTAGTTAATAATAACGACGATAATATATTAGTTAACTTAACTCTATAGCCTTATAAGTAGAGGGTAGCTAACTTTAATCTGGATAATACCTCTTTAAGCCTAGGCTTAGCTAATAATACCCTTAATGCTTTTAGAGGTAGTCGATCGATTAATAAACGAGCTACTTTATAATAAGCGAAAAAGATACTCTATAATAAGGTTATAGCTATAATTTAGAAAGGAATAGCTTACCTTACCTACCTAATAAGTAAGGAGGTAATTATAAGTATAATTATAGCTTATAATACCCTATTTAGTCGTTAGCTTAAGGATAAGGGTATTTTAAAAGTAATAAGCTATTTTAAATATAACCCTATTTAAGCCTTAGTATTTAACGCGTTACTAAAGAGATTAAAGCTCCTATACTTATAGAATAATAGTATTATAAGTAATAGGAGTTATAGGGGTAGGTTTAATAATAATAGCGAAATATTAGACTTAGAGGAGGAGGAGGAGGAGGGGGAGGAGGCTAATAAGGCTAGTAATAGAGATAAGTCGACCTAAGGTAGTTAGAGAGACTAGGAGGGGCTAGGAAACCTTAAATATTTTTAGTCTAATAAGAACGCTTAGATTTTAGGGGGGCCTATTAAACCCTAACTTTAGTATTAAAAAAAAGTCTTATTAGTCTTATTAGAGTAAGGCGGTATTTAAAAAATAGGTAGTAGAATCCTTAAAAGTAGTAGAATAATAGTAGTTATAGCCTCGCTACCTCTAGCGCTAATTACCTAATAACTACCTCTATTAACTACTCCTCCTCCTTTAACCTCTTCTATTACTACTCTTAGTACTAAATTAATAATTAAAAACGTAGATCTAAGCCCTTTTTTTTATTTATTAACTTATCTACTCTTACCCGCGCGACTTTAAGGATTTTTTTAATATTAATATTATTAGGTTTATCCTCTGCTTTCTTCCGCTCCCTCTCTATAATTTTAATAAAATTATATAGCCTAGTTACTATATAAATAATCTAGATTTATATAGCGAAGTTATACTCTAGTAGGCTACCTTAAAGGATTATAAATACCCTTTTTAGTACTCCGAATACCCTCTCTACTATTATCCTTAGCCTTATATAGTATAAGTTAAATAACTCCTTCCTACTCTATAGCTATAATATCCCCTTATTATAATCTTTTAGGTAATACCTCTCGCTATTAAATAGTATTACTATACCCTTAAGATCCTACTAGAAGCTTATATTAGTAAGGTAATACCTCCTATTAGGTATCTTAAAAAACTAGGCTAATACGTAGTTAAATAGGGTTAAGTCGTTAATAGAGCCCTCTATATCTATAAGTATATATATAAAAGTAAGGTTAAACTTTACTACTATAAGTACGTTTTAAGCTAATTACCCCTTTTAATTAAAGAATTATTACTAATTATCTATAGGGATATAGGTAGGGATAAACGTCCTATTTATCGCTCTAATATACCTATTAAACTAAGCCCTCTCCTTATTATATTTAACCTCCTCTAAGATATATAACGGATTAGGTAGCTTTACGAAGTATTAATATATAATATATATAGCCTCTAGTACGATCTAAAACGTCTTCGATACTATATTCTAAGATACTTTAAATCGAGAGGCGGTATTCCGTTATATTACTAACTACTTAATAATATATAAGAAGATTAATACCTTCTATTTAGCGGTTTAGAACTTAGTATTAATAACGAGGTCCCTCTTATATAGCTAGTTTATAAGTAAGGAGAACTCTACTTTTATAAGGCGGAATAACTCTTAAAACTTAACGTTAGTATTATTAAGGAAGTCCCTTATAATAGCTATAGTAACCTATAGGAAGTTATATTATATATTATAAGTATACTTCCTAGGAAGGGTACGCCTATCGACCCTCTCGTCATTAGCTTAAAAGTCCTCTTTAGTAATAATACTAATTATTATTATAATAATAACGCCTTTAGTATATTAATCTATCGTAGCAGCGTGCGCTTATATTAGTAGCGACTTCCTTAATTATTTATTAAATTAGCTACTAATTAACTCCTATACTTAATTAGTAAAAAGCTGCCTTTTTATAATTTATACCCCTAAAATTAACCCCTATTAA